>JANJGN010001756.1:0-80000 GCA_026770705.1 Isurus oxyrinchus
CCCTCAAACACACACTCACCCTCTCCCTCAAACAACCATCACCCTCTCAGTCACACACACAAACTCACCCTCTCCCTCACACACACACTCAACGCTCTCCCTCACACACACACACACCCTCTACATCACACACACACTCACCCTCTCCCTGACACACACACACTCACTCACCCTCTACCTAACACACACACTCACCCTCTGCCTCACACACACACACTCACCCTCTCCATCACACACAAACACTCACCCTCTCCCTCACACACACACACTCTCCCTCACACACACACACTCTCCCCTCACACACACACTCACTCTCTCCCTCACACACAGACACTCACCCTCTCTCTCACACACAAACACTCACCCTCTCCCTCAAACACACACTCACCCTCTCCCTCACACACAAACACTCACCCTCTCCCTCGCACACACACTCACTCTCTCCCTCACAAACACACTCACCCTCTCCCTCACAGACACACACTCACCATCTCCCTCACACACAGACACTCACCCTCTCCCTCAGACACAGAGACTCACCCACAACCTCACACACACACACACACACCCTGTCCCTCACACACACACTCACCCTCTCCCTCACACACAGACACTCACCCTCTCCCTCACACACACACACTCACCCTCTCCCTCACACACACACACTCACCCTCTACCTCACACACAAACTCACCCTCTGCCCCACACACACACTCACCCTCTCCCTCACACACAGACCCTCTCCCACACACAAACACACACACTCACCCTCTCCCTCACACACACACACTTACCCTCTCCAACACACACACACACACACACTCTCAACCTCTCCCACACACACACACACTCACCCTCTTCCAAACACACACACACACTCACCCTCCTCCACACACACACACCATCTCCCTCAAACACACACTCACCCTCTCCCTCAAACAAACATCACCATCTCAGTCACACACACAAACTCAGCCTCTCCCACACACACACACACTCAGCTTCCCCCTCACAGACACACTCACCCTCTGCTTCACACATACATACTCACCTTCTCCCAAAGACACACACACTCACACACTCCCAGACACAAACTCAGCCACTCCCTCACACACACACTCACCAACTCCCTCACACACTCACCCTCTCCCACAAACACACACTCACCCTCTCGCTCACACACACACACTCAACCTCTACCTCACACAGACACTCACCCTCACCCACACACACACACCCACTCCCTCACACACACACTCACCCTCTCCCTCACACACACACACTCACGCTCTCCCTCACAAACACACACACACCCTCTCCCTCACACACACACTCATCCTCTCCCACAAACATACACACACCCTCTCCCTCACACACACAATCACTTCATCCCTCACACAGACACACTCACCCTCTCCCTCACACACACACTCACCCTCGCTCTCACACACACACACCCTCTCCCTCACACAGACACTCACCCTCTCACTCACACACACACACCCTCTCACTCACACAAACACACTCACCCTCTCCCTCACACACACTCACCCTCACACTCACACACACTCACCCTCGCACTCACACACACACACCCTCTCACTCACACCAAACACACTCACGCACTCCCTCACACAAACACACACCCTCTCCCTCACACACACACTCACCCTCGCCCTCACACACATACTCACCCTCTCCCTCACACACACACACACACCCTCTCCATCACACACACACTCACCCTCTACCTAACACACACACACTCACCCTCTCCCTGACACACACACACTCACCCTCTCCCTCTCAAACACACACACTCACCCTCTCCCTCACACACACACTCACCCTCACCCTCACACACACACAACCTCTCCCTCACACACACACACTCACTCTCTCCCTCACACACACACTCACTCACTCCCTCACACACACACACTCACCCAAACCCTCACACACACACTCACCCTCTCCCACACACACACTCACCCTCTCCCACACACACACTCACCCTCTCCCACACACACACTCTCAAGCTCTCCCACACACACACACACACTCACCCACTAGATCACACACATACACTCACCCACTCCCTCACACAGACACTCACCCTCTCGCACACACAAACACTCACCCCCTCTCTGTCACACACACACACTCACCCTCTCCAACACACACACACACGCTCACCCATTCCCTCACACACACCTCACCCTCTCCCTCACACACACTCACCCTCTCCCTCACACACATACTCACACACTCCATCAAACACACACACTCAACCACTCCTTCACACACACACTCACCCTCTCCCTCATACACACTCACACACTCCCTCACACACACACACACTCACCCTCTCCCCCAAACACACATGCACCCTCTCCCTCACACACACACTTACCTCATCCCTCACACACACACACTCACCCCTCTCCCCCCAAACACACATGCACCCTCTCCCTCACACACACACTTACCTCATCCCTCACACACACACACTCACCCTCTCCCATGCACACACACACTCACCCTCTCCCACACACATACACTCATCCTCTCCCACAGACACAGACACACACTCACCATCTCCAACACACACTCACCCACTCCCTCACACACACACACTCACCCTGACCCTCACACACACACACAATCACACTCTCCCACACATACACACATTCACCCTCTCCCACATACACACACACTCACCCTCTCCCACACACACACACACTCACCCTCCCCCCCCACACACACACACACACACACTCACCCTCCCCCACACACACACTCACCCCACGCCCTCACACACACACACTCACCCTCACCCTCACACACACACAATCACCCTCTCTCACACACACACACTCACCCTCCCCCCACACACACACACTCATCCTCCCCACACACACACACTCACCCACTCCCTCACACACAGACTCACCCTCTCCCTTACACACACTCACCCTCTCCCTCACACACACACAGTCACCCTTTCCCACACACACACACACTCACCCACTCCTTCACACACACACTCACCCTGTCCCTCACACACACACTCACCCTCTCGCGCACACACACACACACTCACCCACTCCCTCTCACACACTCATGCACAACATCAAAAACACACACTCAACCAATCCCTCACACAGACACTCACCCTCTCCCTCACACACTCACCCACTCCCTCACAGACACACACTCGCCCTCTCCCTCACACACACACTCACCCTCTCCCTCACACACACACACACTAACCCTCTCCCTCACACACACAAACACCCTCTCCCTCACACACACACTCTCACCCTGACCCTCACACACACAAACACCCTCTCCATCACACACACACTCACCCTCTCCCTCACACAAACTCAGCCTCACCCTCACACACACACTCACCAACTCCCTCTCACACTCACCCTCTCCCACAAACACACACTCACCCTCTCCCTAACAGACACACACTCACCCTCTCCCTCACACACACACACTCACCCTCTACCTCACACACACTCACCCTCTCCCCCACACACACACTCACCCTCTCCCTCACACACACACCCTCTCCCACACACACACTCTCAACCTCTCCCACACACACACACACTCACCCTCTTCCAAACACACACACACTCACCCTCCTCCACACACACACACCATCTCCCTCAGACACACACTCACCCTCTCCCTCAAACAAACATCAGCCTCTCAGTCACACACACACACCCTCCTCCACAAACACACACCATCTCCCTCACACACACATACTCACCTTCTCCCACAGACACACACACTCACACACTCCCAGACACAAACTCAGCCAGTCCCACACACACACACACTCACCCTCTCCCACAAACACACACACACACTCAACCTCTCCCACACACACACACTCACCCAGTAGCTCACACACATACACTCACCCATTCCCTCACACACACACTCACCTTCTCCCTCACACACATACTCACACACTCCATCACACACACACACTCACCCTCTCCCCCAAACACACACTCACTCACTCCCTCACACACACTCACCCTCTACCTCACACACACACAATCACCATCTCCCTCACACACACACACTCACCCACTCCCTCAAACACACATACACCCTCTCCCTCACACACACACTCACCTCATCCCTCACACACACACACTCACCCTCTCCCATGCACACACACACTCACCCTCTCCCACACACATACACTCACCCTCTCCCACAGACACACACACACACACTCACCCACTCCCTCACACACACGCACTCTCCCAGACCCTCACACACACACACTCACCCTCTCCCACACACACACACATTCACCCTCTCCCACACACACACACACTCACCCTCTCCCACACACACACACATTCACCCTCTCCCACACACACACACACTCACCCTCTCCCAAACACACATGCACCTTCTCCCACAAACACACACTCACCTTCTCGCTCACACACACTCAACCTCTACCTCACACAGATACTCACCCTCTCCCTCACACACACACACTCACCCACTCCCTCACACACACACTCACCCTCTCACTCACACACACTCACCCTCTCCCACACACACACACACTCACCCTGACCCACACACACACATTCACCCTCTCCCACACACACACACACACACTCTCAACCTCTCCCAAAATCACACACACTCACCCACTCCCACACACAGAGACACTCACCCTCTCCCAAACACACACACACTCACCCTCCTCCACACAGACACACCATCTCCCTCAAACACGCACTCACCCTCTCCCTCACACAAACATCACCCTCTCAGTCACACACACAAACTCACCCTCTCCCACACACACACACTCACCTTCTCCCTCACACACTCACCTTCTCCCACAGACACACACACTCACCCACTCCCACACACAAACACAGCCTCTCCCTTACACAGACACTCACCAACTCCCTCACACACTCACCTTCTCCCACAAACACACACTCACCTTCTCGCTCACACACACTCAACCTCTACCTCACACAGATACTCACTCTCTCCCTCACACACACACACTCACCCACTCCCTCACACACACACTCACCCTCTCACTCACACACACACACCCTCTCCCTCACACAGACACTCACCCTCTCACTCACACAAACACACTCAACCTCTCCCTCACACACACTCACCCAATCCCTTACACACACACTCACCCTTTCCCTCACACACACACACTCACTCACCCACTCCCTCACACAAACACACTTACCCTCTCCCTCACACACACACTCACCCTCTCCCTCACACACACACTCACCCTCTCCCTCACGCACACACACATTCTCCCTCACACACACACTCACTCTCTCCCTCACTCACACATACTCACCCTCTCCCTCACACACACACACACTCAACCTCTCCCTCACACGCACACCCTCTCCCACACACACACACACACACACACTCACCCTTTCACTCACACACAGACTAACCCGCTCCCTCAGAAACACAGTCACCCTCTCCCTCACACACACACTCACCCTCTCCCACAAACACACTTACCCTCTCCCTCACACACAGACACTCACCCTCTCCCTCACACACACACACTCACCCTCTCCCAAACACACACACACTCACCCTCTACCTCACACACACACACTCACCATCTCCCCCACACACACACTCACCCTCTCCCTCACACACACACCCTCTCCCACACACACACACTCACTCTCTCACTCACACACACACTCACCCTCTCCCAAACACACACACACTCACCCTCCTCCACACACACACACCATCTCCCTCAAACACACACTCACCCTCTCCCTCAAACAAACATCACCCTCTCAGTCACACACACAAACTCACCCTCTCCCTCACACACACACTCAACGCTTTCCCTCACACACACACACACCCTCTACATCACACACACACTCACCCTCTCCCTGACACACACACACTCACTCACCCTCTACCTAACACACACACTCACCCTCTGCCTCACACACACACTGACCCTCTCTCTCACACACAGACACTCACCCTCTCCATCACACACAAACACTCACCCTCTCCCTCACACACACACACTCTCCCTCACACACACACTCACTCTCTCCCTCACACACAGACACTCACCCTCTCCCTCACACACAAACACTCACCCTCTCACTCACACAAACACACTCACCCTCTCCCTCACACACACACACACACACACATTCTCCCTCACACACACACTCACTCTCTCCCTCACACACACACACTCACCCATTCCCTCACACACACACATCACCCTCTCCCTCACACACACACTCAACCTCACACACACACACACACCCTCTCGCACACACACACACACACACACACTCACCCTTTCACTCACACACACACTAACCCGGTCCCTCAGAAACACAGTCACCCTCTCCCTCACACACATGCACTCACCCTCTCCCTCACACACACACTCACCCTCTCCCACAAACACACTCACCCTCTCCCTCACACACACACACTCACCCTCTCCCTCACACACACACAATCACCATCTCCCCCACACACACACTCACCCTCTCCCTCACACACACACCCTCTCCCACACACAAACACACACTCACTCTCTCACTCACACACACACTCACCCTCTCCCAAACACACACACACTCACCCTCCTCCACACACACACACCATCTCCCTCAAACACACACTCACCCTCTCCCTCAAACAACCATCACCCTCTCAGTCACACACACAAACTCACCCTCTCCCTCACACACACACTCAACGCTCTCCCTCACACACACACACACCCTCTACATCACACACACACTCACCCTCTCCCTGACACACACACACTCACTCACCCTCTACCTAACACACACACTCACCCTCTGCCTCACACACACACACTCACCCTCTCCATCACACACAAACACTCACCCTCTCCCTCACACACACACACTCTCCCTCACACACACACACTCTCCCTCACACACACACTCACTCTCTCCCTCACACACAGACACTCACCCTCTCTCTCACACACAAACACTCACCCTCTCCCTCAAACACACACTCACCCTCTCCCTCACACACAAACACTCACCCTCTCCCTCGCACACACACTCACTCTCTCCCTCACAAACACACTCACCCTCTCCCTCACAGACACACACTCACCATCTCCCTCACACACAGACACTCACCCTCTCCCTCAGACACAGAGACTCACCCACAACCTCACACACACACACACACACCCTGTCCCTCACACACACACTCACCCTCTCCCTCACACACAGACACTCACCCTCTCCCTCACACACACACACTCACCCTCTCCCTCACACACACACACTCACCCTCTACCTCACACACAAACTCACCCTCTGCCCCACACACACACTCACCCTCTCCCTCACACACAGACCCTCTCCCACACACAAACACACACACTCACCCTCTCCCTCACACACACACACTTACCCTCTCCAACACACACACACACACACACTCTCAACCTCTCCCACACACACACACACTCACCCTCTTCCAAACACACACACACACTCACCCTCCTCCACACACACACACCATCTCCCTCAAACACACACTCACCCTCTCCCTCAAACAAACATCACCATCTCAGTCACACACACAAACTCAGCCTCTCCCACACACACACACACTCAGCTTCCCCCTCACAGACACACTCACCCTCTGCTTCACACATACATACTCACCTTCTCCCAAAGACACACACACTCACACACTCCCAGACACAAACTCAGCCACTCCCTCACACACACACTCACCAACTCCCTCACACACTCACCCTCTCCCACAAACACACACTCACCCTCTCGCTCACACACACACACTCAACCTCTACCTCACACAGACACTCACCCTCACCCACACACACACACCCACTCCCTCACACACACACTCACCCTCTCCCTCACACACACACACTCACGCTCTCCCTCACAAACACACACACACCCTCTCCCTCACACACACACTCATCCTCTCCCACAAACATACACACACCCTCTCCCTCACACACACAATCACTTCATCCCTCACACAGACACACTCACCCTCTCCCTCACACACACACTCACCCTCGCTCTCACACACACACACCCTCTCCCTCACACAGACACTCACCCTCTCACTCACACACACACACCCTCTCACTCACACAAACACACTCACCCTCTCCCTCACACACACTCACCCTCACACTCACACACACTCACCCTCGCACTCACACACACACACCCTCTCACTCACACAAACACACTCACGCACTCCCTCACACAAACACACACCCTCTCCCTCACACACACACTCACCCTCGCCCTCACACACATACTCACCCTCTCCCTCACACACACACACACACCCTCTCCATCACACACACACTCACCCTCTACCTAACACACACACACTCACCCTCTCCCTGACACACACACACTCACCCTCTCCCTCTCAAACACACACACTCACCCTCTCCCTCACACACACACTCACCCTCACCCTCACACACACACAACCTCTCCCTCACACACACACACTCACTCTCTCCCTCACACACACACTCACTCACTCCCTCACACACACACACTCACCCAAACCCTCACACACACACACTCACCCTCTCCCACACACACACTCACCCTCTCCCACACACACACTCACCCTCTCCCACACACACACTCTCAAGCTCTCCCACACACACACACACACTCACCCACTAGATCACACACATACACTCACCCACTCCCTCACACAGACACTCACCCTCTCGCACACACAAACACTCACCCTCTCTGTCACACACACACACTCACCCTCTCCAACACACACACACACGCTCACCCATTCCCTCACACACACCTCACCCTCTCCCTCACACACACTCACCCTCTCCCTCACACACATACTCACACACTCCATCAAACACACACACTCAACCACTCCTTCACACACACACTCACCCTCTCCCTCATACACACTCACACACTCCCTCACACACACACACTCACCCTCTCCCCCAAACACACATGCACCCTCTCCCTCACACACACACTTACCTCATCCCTCACACACACACACTCACCCTCTCCCCCAAACACACATGCACCCTCTCCCTCACACACACACTTACCTCATCCCTCACACACACACACTCACCCTCTCCCATGCACACACACACTCACCCTCTCCCACACACATACACTCATCCTCTCCCACAGACACAGACACACACTCACCATCTCCAACACACACTCACCCACTCCCTCACACACACACACTCACCCTGACCCTCACACACACACACAATCACACTCTCCCACACATACACACATTCACCCTCTCCCACATACACACACACTCACCCTCTCCCACACACACACACACTCACCCTCCCCCCCACACACACACACACACACTCACCCTCCCCCACACACACACTCACCCACGCCCTCACACACACACACTCACCCTCACCCTCACACACACACAATCACCCTCTCTCACACACACACACTCACCCTCCCCCCACACACACACACTCATCCTCCCCACACACACACACTCACCCACTCCCTCACACACAGACTCACCCTCTCCCTTACACACACTCACCCTCTCCCTCACACACACACAGTCACCCTTTCCCACACACACACACACTCACCCACTCCTTCACACACACACTCACCCTGTCCCTCACACACACACTCACCCTCTCGCGCACACACACACACACTCACCCACTCCCTCTCACACACTCATGCACAACATCAAAAACACACACTCAACCAATCCCTCACACAGACACTCACCCTCTCCCTCACACACTCACCCACTCCCTCACAGACACACACTCGCCCTCTCCCTCACACACACACTCACCCTCTCCCTCACACACACACACACTAACCCTCTCCCTCACACACACAAACACCCTCTCCCTCACACACACACTCTCACCCTGACCCTCACACACACAAACACCCTCTCCATCACACACACACTCACCCTCTCCCTCACACAAACTCAGCCTCACCCTCACACACACACTCACCAACTCCCTCTCACACTCACCCTCTCCCACAAACACACACTCACCCTCTCCCTAACAGACACACACTCACCCTCTCCCTCACACACACACACTCACCCTCTACCTCACACACACTCACCCTCTCCCCCACACACACACTCACCCTCTCCCTCACACACACACCCTCTCCCACACACACACTCTCAACCTCTCCCACACACACACACACTCACCCTCTTCCAAACACACACACACTCACCCTCCTCCACACACACACACCATCTCCCTCAGACACACACTCACCCTCTCCCTCAAACAAACATCAGCCTCTCAGTCACACACACACACCCTCCTCCACAAACACACACCATCTCCCTCACACACACATACTCACCTTCTCCCACAGACACACACACTCACACACTCCCAGACACAAACTCAGCCAGTCCCACACACACACACACTCACCCTCTCCCACAAACACACACACACACTCAACCTCTCCCACACACACACACTCACCCAGTAGCTCACACACATACACTCACCCATTCCCTCACACACACACTCACCTTCTCCCTCACACACATACTCACACACTCCATCACACACACACACTCACCCTCTCCCCCAAACACACACTCACTCACTCCCTCACACACACTCACCCTCTACCTCACACACACACAATCACCATCTCCCTCACACACACACACTCACCCACTCCCTCAAACACACATACACCCTCTCCCTCACACACACACTCACCTCATCCCTCACACACACACACTCACCCTCTCCCATGCACACACACACTCACCCTCTCCCACACACATACACTCACCCTCTCCCACAGACACACACACACACACTCACCCACTCCCTCACACACACGCACTCTCCCAGACCCTCACACACACACACTCACCCTCTCCCACACACACACACATTCACCCTCTCCCACACACACACACACTCACCCTCTCCCACACACACACACATTCACCCTCTCCCACACACACACACACTCACCCTCTCCCAAACACACACTCACCCTCTCCCACACACACACACACACTCACACTCCGCCACACACACACACACTCACCCTCCCCCCCACACACACACTCACTCACTCCCTCACACACACACTCACCCTCTCCCTCACACACACACTCACCCTCTCCCTCACGCACACACAATCACCCTCTCCATCACACACACACACTCACCATCTCCCTCACACACACACACTCACCCTCTCTCTCTCATACACACATACTCAACCTCTCCCTCACACACAAACACTCAACCTCTCCCTCACACACACACACTCACCCTCTACCTCAGATACGCACTCACCCTGTCCCCCACAAACACACTCACCCTCCCTGACATACACACTCTCTCCCACACACACACACACACTCACCCTCTCACTCACACACACACTCATCTGCTTCCTCACAAACACACTCACCCTCTCCCTCACACACACACTCACCCTCTCCCGCACACACACACACACTCACCCTCTCCCACACACCACTCACCCTCTCCCACACACACATTCACCCTCTCCCACACACACACACTCACCCTCTCCCACACACACACACACTCACCCTCTCCCACACACACACACAATCTCAACCTCTCCCAAAATCACACACACTCACCCACTCCCACACACAGAGACACTCACCCTCTCCCAAACACACACACACTCACCCTCCTCCACACAGACACACCATCTCCCTCAAACACGCACTCACCCTCTCCCTCACACAAACATCACCCTCTCAGTCACACACACAAACTCACCCTCTCCCACACACACACACACTCACCTTCTCCCTCACACACTCACCTTCTCACACAGACACACACACTCACCCACTCCCACACACAAACTCAGCCTCTCCCTTAAACAGACACTCACCAACTCCCACAAACACTCACCTTCTCCCACAAACACACACTCACCTTCTCGCTCACACACACTCAACCTCTACCTCACACAGATACTCACCCTCTCCCTCACACACACACACTCACCCACTCCCTCACACACACACTCACCCTCTCACTCACACACACACACCCTTTCCCTCACACACACACACTCACCCTGACCCACACACACACACACACACACACACACACACACACACACTCACACTCTCCAACACATACACACATTCACCCTGTCCCACACACACACACACAAACCCTCTCCCACACACACACACACTCACCCTCTCCCACACACACACACACACTCACCCTTCCCCCCACACACACACTCAGCCACTCCCTCACACACACACACTCACCCTCTCCCACACACACACACACTCACCCTCTCACGCACACACACACACAGTCACCCTCTCCCTCACACACACACTCACCCACTCCCTCTCACACACACTCATGCACAACATCAAAAACACACACTCAACCAATCCCTCACACAGACACCCTCTCCCTCACACACTCACCCACTCCCTCACAGACACACACTCACCCTCTCCCTCACACACACACTCACCCTCTCCTTCACACACACTAACCCTCTCCCTCACACACACAAACACCCTCTCCCTCACACACACACACTCACCCTGACCCTCACACACACAAACACCCTCTCCATCATACACACACTCACCCTCTCCCTCACACACAAACACTCACCCTCTCCCTCGCACACACACTCACTCTCTCCCTCACAAACACACTCACCCTCTCCCTCACAGACACACACTCACCATCTCCCTCACACACAGACACTCACCCTCTCCCTCAGACACACAGACTCACCCACAACCTCACACACACACACACACCCTGTCCCTCACACACACACTCACCCTCTCCCTCACACACACACACTCACTCACCGTCTCCCTCGCACACACACTCACCCTCTCCCTCACACACACACTCACCCTCTCCCTCATGCACAAACAATCACCCTCTCCATCACACACACACTCACCATCTCCCTCATACACACAGACTCACCATCTCTCTCACACACATACACACTCACACTCTCCCTCACACACACACACACTCACCCTCTCCCTCACACACAGACACTCACCCTCTCCCTCACACACACACACTCACCCTCTCCCTCACACACACACACTCACCCTCTACCTCACACACAAACTCACCCTCTGCCCCACACACACACTCACCCTCTCCCTCACACACAGACCCTCTCCCACACACAAACACACACACTCACCCTCTCCCTCACACACACACACTTACCCTCTCCTACACACACACACACACACACACTCTCAACATCTCCCAGACACACAAACACTCAGCCACTCCCACACACACACACACTCACCCTCTTCCAAACACACACACACTCACCCTCCTCCACACACACACACCATCTCCCTCAAACACACACTCACCCTCTCCCTCAAACAAACATCACCATCTCAGTCACACACACAAACTCAGCCACTCCCTCACACACACACTCACCAAATCCCTCACACACTCACCCTCTCCCACAAACACACACTCACCCTCTCGCTCACACACACACACTCAAACTCTACCTCACACAGACACTCACCCTCACCCACACACACACACCCACTCCCTCACACACACACTCACCCTCTCCCTCACACACACACACTCACGCTCTCCCTCACAAACACACACACACCCTCTCCCTCACACACACACTCATCCTCTCCCACAAACATACACACAGCCTCTCCCTCACACACACAATCACTTCATCCCTCACACAGACACACTCACCCTCTCCCTCACACACACACTCACCCTCGCACTCACACACACACACCCTCTCCCTCACACAGACACTCACCCTCTCAGTCACACACACACACCCTCTCACTCACACAAACACACTCACCCTCTCCCTCACACACACTCACCCTCACACTCACACACACTCACCCTCGCACTCACACACACACACCCTCTCACTCACACAAACACGCTCACGCACTCCCTCACACAAACACACACCCTCTCCCTCACACACACACTCACCCTCGCCCTCACACACCTACTCACCCTCTCCCTCACACACACACACATCTCCCTCACACACACACACACACCCTCTCCATCACACACACACTCACCCTCTACCTAACACACACACACTCACCCTCTCCCTGACACACACACACTCACCCTCTCCCTCTCAAACACACACACTCACCCTCTCCCTCACACACACACTCACCCTCACCCTCACACACACACAACCTCTCCCTCACACACACACACTCACTCTCTCCCTCACACACACACTCACTCACTCCCTCACACACACACACTCACCCAAACCCTCACACACACACACTCACCCTCTCCCACACACAAACTCACCCTCTCCCACACACACACTCTCAAGCTCTCCCACACACACACACACTCACCCACTAGATCACACACATACACTCACCCACTCCCTCACACAGACACTCACCCTCTCGCACACACAAACACTCACCCTCTCTGTCACACACACACACTCACCCTCTCCAACACACACACACACGCTCACCCATTCCCTCACACACACCTCACCCTCTCCCTCACACACACTCACCCTCTCCCTCACACACATACTCACACACTCCATCAAACACACACACTCAACCACTCCTTCACACACACACTCACTCTCTCCCTCATACACACTCACACACTCCCTCACACACACACACTCACCCTCTCCCCCAAACACACATGCACCCTCTCCCTCACACACACACTTACCTCATCCCTCACACACACACACTCACCCTCTCCCCCAAACACACATGCACCCTCTCCCTCACACACACACTTACCTCATCCCTCACACACACACACTCACCCTCTCCCATGCACACACACACTCACCCTCTCCCACACACATACACTCATCCTCTCCCACAGACACAGACACACACTCACCATCTCCAACACACACTCACCCACTCCCTCACACACACACACTCACCCTGACCCTCACACACACACACAATCACACTCTCCCACACATACACACATTCACCCTCTCCCACATACACACACACTCACCCTCTCCCACACACACACACACTCACCCTCCCCCCCCCCACACACACACACACTCACCCTCCCCCCCACACACACTCACCCACTCCCTCACACACACACACTCACCCTCACCCTCACACATACACAATCACCCTCTCCCACACACACACACACTCACCCTCCCCCCACACACACACACTCATCCTCCCCACACACACACACTCACCCATTCCCTCACACACAGACTCACCCTCTCCCTTACACACACTCACCCTCTCCCTCACACACACACAGTCACCCTTTCCCACACACACACACACTCACCCACTCCTTCACACACACACTCACCCTGTCCCTCACACACACACGCACCCTCTCACGCACACACACACACAGTCACCCTCTCCCTCACACACACACTCACCCACTCCCTCTCACACACACTCATGCACAACATCAAAAACACACACTCAACCAATCCCTCACACAGACACTCACCCTCTCCCTCACACACTCACCCACTCCCTCACAGACACACACTCACCCTCTCCCTCACACACACACTTACCCTCTCCCTCACACACACACACTCACCCTCTCCCTCACACACACACTCACCCTCTCCCTCACGCACACACACATTCTCCCTCACACACACACTCACTCTCTCCCTCACACACACATACTCACCCTCTCCCTCACACACACACACACTCAACCTCTCCCTCACACACACACCCTCTCCCACACACACACACACACACACTCACCCTTTCACTCACACACAGACTAACCCGCTCCCTCAGAAACACAGTCACCCTCTCCCTCACACACACACTCACCCTCTCCCACAAACACACTCACCCTCTCCCTCACACACAGACACTCACCCTCTACCTCACACACACACACTCACCATCTCCCCCACACACACACTCACCCTCTCCCTCACACACACACCCTCTCCCACACACACACACACACACTCACTCTCTCACTCACACACACACTCACCCTCTCCCAAACACACACACACTCACCCTCCTCCACACACACACACCATCTCCCTCAAACACACACTCACCCTCTCCCTCAAACAAACATCACCCTCTCAGTCACACACACAAACTCACACTCTCCCTCACACACACACTCAACGCTCTCCCTCACACACACACACACCCTCTACATCACACACACACTCACCCTCTCCCTGACACACACACACTCACTCACCCTCTACCTAACACACACACTCACCCTCTGCCTCACACACACACTGACCCTCTCCCTCACACACACACACTCACCCTCTCCATCACACACAAACACTCACCCTCTCCCTCACACACACACTCTCCCTCACACACACACTCACTCTCTCCCTCACACACAGACACTCACCCTCTCCCTCACACACAAACACTCACCCTCTCACTCACACAAACACACTCACCCTCTCCATCACACACACACACACACACACATTCTCCCTCACACACACACTCACTCTCTCCCTCACACACACACACTCACCCATTCCCTCACACACACACATCACCCTCTCCCTCACACACACACACTCAACCTCTCCCTCACACACACACCCTCTCCCACACACACACACACACACTCACCCTTTCACTCACACACACACTAACCCGGTCTCTCAGAAACACAGTCACCCTCTCCCTCACACACATGCACTCACCCTCTCCCTCACACACACACACTCACCCTCTCCCTCACACACACACACTCACCCTCTACCTCACACACACACAATCACCATCTCCCCAACACACACACTCACCCTCTCCCTCACACACACACCCTCTCCCACACACAAACACACACTCACTCTCTCACTCACACACACACTCACCCTCTCCCAAACACACACACTCACCCTCCTCCACACACACACACCATCTCCCTCAAACACACACTCACCCTCTCCCTCAAACAAACATCACCCTCTCAGTCACACACACAAACTCACCCTCTCCCTCACACACACACTCCACGCTCTCCCTCACACACACTCACCCTCTCCCTGACACACACACACTCACTCACCCTCTACCTAACACACACACTCACCCTCTGCCTCACACACACACACTCACCCTCTCCATCACACACAAACACTCACCCTCTCCCTCACACACACACACTCTCCCTCACACACACACACTCTCCCTCACACACACACACTCACTCTCTCCCTCACACACAGACACTCACCCTCTCTCTCACACACAAACACTCACCCTCTCCCTCAAACACACACTCATCCTCTCCCTCACACACAAACACTCACCCTCTCCCTCGCACACACACTCACTCTCTCCCTCACAAACACACTCACCCTCTCCCTCACAGACACACACTCACCATCTCCCTCACACACAGACACTCACCCTCTCCCTCAGACACACAGACTCACCCACAACCTCACACACACACACACACCCTGTCCCTCACACACACACTCACCCTCTCCCTCACACACACACACTCACTCACCGTCTCCATCGCACACACACTCACCCTCTCCCTCACACACACACTCACCCTCTCCCTCATGCACAAACAATCACCCTCTCCATCACACACACACTCACCATCTCCCTCATACACACAGACTCACCATCTCTCTCACACACACACACACTCACACTCTCCCTCACACACACACACACTCACCCTCTCCCTCACACACAGACACTCACCCTCTCCCTCACACACACACACTCACCCTCTCCCTCACACACACACACTCACCCTCTACCTCACACACAAACTCACCCTCTGCCCCACACACACACTCACCCTCTCCCTCACACACAGACCCTCTCCCACACACAAACACACACACTCACCCTCTCCCTCACACACACACACTTACCCTCTCCTACACACACACACACACACACACTCTCAACATCTCCCAGACATACAAACACTCAGCCACTCCCACACACCCACACACTCACCCTCTTCCAAACACACACACACTCACCCTCCTCCACACACACACACCATCTCCCTCAAACACACACTCACCCTCTCCCTCAAACAAACATCACCATCTCAGTCACACACACAAACTCAGCCTCTCCCACACACACACACACTCAGCTTCCCCCTCACAGACACACTCACCCTCTGCTTCACACATACATACTCACCTTCTCCCAAAGACACACACACTCACACACTCCCAGACACAAACTCAGCCACTCCCTCACACGCACACTCACCAACTCCCTCACACACTCACCCTCTCCCACAAACACACACTCACCCTCTCGCTCACACACACACACTCAACCTCTACCTCACGCAGACACACTCACGCTCTCCCTCACAAACACACACACACACCCTCTCCCTCACACACACACTCATCCTCTCCCACAAACATACACACACCCTCTCCCTCACACACACAATCACTTCATCCCTCACACAGGCACACTCACCCTCTCCCTCACACACACTCACCCTCGCACTCACACACACACACCCTCTCCCTCACACAGACACTCACCCTCTCACTCACACACACACACCCTCTCACTCACACAAACACACTCACCCTCTCCCTCACACACACTCACCCTCACACTCACACACACTCACTCTCGCACTCACACACACACACCCTCTCACTCACACAAACACACTCACGCACTCCCTCACACAAACACACACCCTCTCCCTCACACACACACTCACCCTCGCCCTCACACACATACTCACCCTCTCCCTCACACACACACACATCTCCCTCACACACACACACACCCTCTCCATCACACACACACTCACCCTCTACCTAACACACACACACTCACCCTCTCCCTGACACACACACACTCACCCTCTCCCTCTCAAACACACACACTCACCCTCTCCCTCACACACACACACACACTCACCCTCACACACACACAACCTCTCCCTCACACACACACACTCACTCTCTCCCTCACACACACACTCACTCACTCCCTCACACACACACACTCACCCAAACCCTCACCACCACACACACTCACCCTCTCCCACACACACACTCACCCTCTCCCACACACACACCTCTCAAGCTCTCCCACACACACACACACACTCACCCACTAGATCACACACATACACTCACCCACTCCCTCACACAGACACTCACCCTCTCGCACACACAAACACTCACCCTCTCTGTCACACACACACACTCACCCTCTCCAACACAACACACCACGCTCACCCATTCCCTCACACACACCTCACCCTCTCCCTCACACACCACTCACCCTCTCCCTCACACACATACTCACACACTCCATCAAACACACACACTCAACCACTCCTTCACACACACACTCACCCTCTCCCTCATACACACTCACACACTCCCTCACACACACACACTCACCCTCCCCCCCAAACACACATGCACCCTCTCCCTCACACACACACTTACCTCATCCCTCACACACACACACTCACCCTCTCCCCCACAAACACATGCACCCTCTCCCTCACACACACACTTACCTCATCCCCCACACACACACACTCACCCTCTCCCATGCACACACACACTCACCCTCTCCCACACACATACACTCATCCTCTCCCACAGACACAGACACACACTCACCATCTCCAACACACACTCACCCACTCCCTCACACACACACACTCACCCTGACCCTCTCACACACACACAATCACACTCTCCCACACATACACACATTCACCCTCTCCCACACACACACACACTCACCCTCTCCCACACACACACACACCACCCCTCCCCCCCCCACACACACACACACACACTCACCCTCCCCCCCACACACACTCACCCACACCCTCACACACACACACTCACCCTCACCCTCACACATACACAATCACCCTCTCCCACACACACACACACTCACCCTCCCCCCACACACACACACTCATCCTCCCCACACACACACACTCACCCACTCCCTCACACACAGACTCACCCTCTCCCTTACACACACTCACCCTCTCCCTCACACACACACACTCACCCTTTCCCCCACACACACACACTCACCCACTCCTTCACACACACACTCACCCTGTCCCTCACACACACACTCACCCTCTCACGCACACACACACACAGTCACCCTCTCCCTCACACACACACTCACCCCACTCCCTCTCACACACACTCATGCACAACATCAAAAACACACACTCAACCAATCCCTCACACAGACACTCACCCTCTCCCTCACACACTCACCCACTCCCTCACAGACACACACTCACCCTCTCCCTCACACACACAATCACCCTCTCCCTCACACACACACACAACCCTCTCCCTCACACACACAAACACCCTCTCCCTCACACACACACCTCTCACCCTGCCCCTCACACACACAAACACCCTCTCCATCACACACACACTCACCCTCTCCCTCACACAAACTCAGCCTCACCCTCACACACACACACTCACCAACTCACTCTCACACTCACCCTCTCCCACAAACACACACTCACCCTCTCCCTAACAGACACACACTCACCCTCTCCCTCACACACACACACTCACCCTCTACCTCACACACACTCACACTCTCCCCCACACACACACTCACCCTCTCCCACAAACACACTCACCCTCTCCCTCACACACACACACTCACCCTCTCCCTCACACACACACACTCACCCTCTACCTCACACACACACCAATCACCATCTCCCCCACACACACACTCACCCTCTCCCTCACACACACACCCTCTCCCACACACAAACACACACACTCACCCTCTCCCTCACACACACACACTCACCCTCTACCTCACACACACTCACCCTCTCCCCCACACACACACTCACCCTCTCCCTCACACACACACCCTCTCCCACACACACACACACACACTCTCAACCTCTCCCACACACACACACACACTCACCCCTCTTCCAAACACACACACACTCACCCTCCTCCACACACACACACCATCTCCCTCAGACACACACTCACCCTCTCCCTCAAACAAACATCAGCCTCTCAGTCACACACACACAGCCTCCTCCACAAACACACACCATCTCCCTCACACACACATACTCATCTTCTCCCACAGACACACACACTCACACACTCCCAGACACAAACTCAGCCAGTCCCACACACACACACACTCACCCTCTCCCACAAACACACACCACACACTCAACCTCTCCCACTCACACACACACACCCTTTCCCTCACACACACACTCACCCTGACCCACACACACACACACACACACACACACACACACTCACACTCTCCAACACATACACACATTCACCCTGTCCCACACACACACACACAACACCCTCTCCCACACACACACACACTCACCCTCTCCCACACACACACACACACACACTCACCCTTCCCCCCACACACACACTCAGCCACTCCCTCACACACACACACTCACCCTCTCCCACACACACACACACTCACCCTCTCGCGCACACACACACAGTCACCCTCTCCCTCACACACACACTCACCCCACTCCCTCTCACACACACTCATGCACAACATCAAAAACACACACTCAACCATCCCTCACACAGACACCCTCTCCCTCACACACTCACCCACTCCCTCACAGACACACACTCACCCTCTCCCTCACACACACACTCACCCTCTCCTTCACACACACACACTAACCCTCTCCCTCACACACACAAAACACCCTCTCCCTCACACACACACACTCACCCTGACCCTCACACACACAAAGACCCTCTCCATCATACACACACTCACCCTCTCCCTCACACACAAACACTCACCCTCTCCCTCGCACACACACTCACTCTCTCCCTCACAAACACACTCACCCTCTCCCTCACAGACACACACTCACCATCTCCCTCACACACAGACACTCACCCTCTCCCTCAGACACACAGACTCACCCCACAACCTCACACACACACACACACCCTGTCCCTCACACACACACTCACCCTCTCCCTCACACACACACACTCACTCACACGTCTCCCTCGCACACACACTCACCCTCTCCCTCACACACACACTCACCCTCTCCCCTCATGCACAATCACCCTCTCCATCACACACACTCTCACCATCTCCCTCATACACACAGACTCATCATCTCTCTCACACACACACACACTCACACTCTCCCTCACACACACACACACTCACCCTCTCCCCTCACACACAGACACTCACCCTCTCCCTCACACACACACACTCACCCTCTCCCTCACACACACACACTTACCCTCTACCTCACACCACAAACTCACCCTCTGCCCCACACACACACTCACCCTCTCCCTCACACACAGACCCTCTCCCACACACAAACACACACACTCACCCTCTCCCTCACACACACACACTTACCCTCTCCTACACACACACACACACACACTCTCAACATCTCCCAGACACACAACACTCAGCCACTCCCACACACACACACACTCACCCTCTTCCAAACACACACACACTCACCCTCCTCCACACACACACACCATCTCCCTCAAACACACACTCACCCTCTCCCTCAAACAAACATCACCATCTCAGTCACACACACAAACTCAGCCTCTCCCACACACACACACACTCAGCTTCCCCCTCACAGACACACTCACCCTCTGCTTCACACATACATACTCACCTTCTCCCAAAGACACACACACTCACACACTCCCAGACACAAACTCAGCCACCTCCCTCACACACACACTCACCAACTCCCTCACACACTCACCCTCTCCCACAAACACACACTCACCCTCTCGCTCACACACACACACTCAACCTCTACCTCACACAGACACTCACCCTCACCCACACACACACACCCACTCCCTCACACACACACTCACCCACTCCCTCACACAGACACACTCACGCTCTCCCTCACAAACACACACACACCCTCCTCCCTCACACACACACTCATCCTCTCCCACAAACATACACACACCCTCTCCCTCACACACACAATCACTTCATCCCTCACACAGACACACTCACCCTCTCCCTCACACACACACACATCTCCCTCACACACACACACACACCCTCTCCATCACACACACACTCACCCTCTACCTAACACACACACACTCACCCTCTCCCTGACACACACACACTCACCCTCTCCCTCTCAAACACACACACTCACCCTCTCCCTCACACACCACACACACACTCACCCTCACACACACACAACCTCTCCCTCACACACACACACTCACTCTCTCCCTCACACACACACTCACTCACTCCCTCACACACACACACTCACTCAAACCCTCACACACACACTCACCCTCTCCCACACACACACTCACCCTCTCCCACACACACACTCTCAAGCTCTCCCACACACACACACACACTCACCCACTAGATCACACACATACACTCACCCACTCCCTCACACAGACACTCACCCTCTCGCACACACAAACACTCACCCTCTCTGTCACACACACACACTCACCCTCTCCAACACACACACACACGCTCACCCATTCCCTCACACACACCTCACCCTCTCCCTCACACACACTCACCCTCTCCCTCACACACATACTCACACACTCCATCAAACACACACACTCAACCACTCCTTCACACACACACTCACCCTCTCCCTCATACACACTCACACACTCCCTCACACACACACACTCACCCTCTCCCCCAAACACACATGCACCCTCTCCCTCACACACACACTTACCTCATCCCTCACACACACACACTCACCCTCTCCCCCAAACACACATGCACCCTCTCCCTCACACACACACTTACCTCATCCCTCACACACACACACCTCACCCTCTCCCATGCACACACACACTCACCCTCTCCCACACACATACACTCATCCTCTCCCACAGACACAGACACACACTCACCATCTCCAACACACACTCACCCACTCCCTCACACACACCACACTCACCCTGACCCTCACACACACACACAATCACACTCTCCCACACATACACACATTCACCCTCTCCCACATACACACACACTCACCCTCTCCCACACACACACACACTCACCCTCCCCCCCCCCCACACACACACACTCACCCTCCCCCCCACACACACTCACCCACTCCCTCACACACACACACTCACCCTCACCCTCACACACACACAATCACCCTCTCCCACACACACACACACTCACCCTCCCCCCCACACACACACACTCATCCTCCCCACACACACACACTCACCCACTCCCTCACACACAGACTCACCCTCTCCCTTACACACACTCACCCTCTCCCTCACACACACACACTCACCCTTTCCCACACACACACACACTCACCCACTCCTTCACACACACCACTCACCCTGTCCCTCACACACACACTCACCCTCTCACGCACACACACACACAGTCACCCTCTCCCTCACACACACACTCACCCACTCCCTCTCACACACACTCATGCACAACATCAAAAACACACACTCAACCAATCCCTCACACAGACACTCACCCTCTCCCTCACACACTCACCCACTCCCTCACAGACACACACTCACCCTCTCCCTCACACACACACTTACCCTCTCCCTCGCACACACACTCACCCTCTCCTTCACACACATACTCACCCTCTCCCTCACACACACACACACTCAACCTCTCCCTCACACACACACCCTCTCCCACACACACACACACACACACACTCACCCTTTCACTCACACACAGACTAACCCGCTCCCTCAGAAACACAGTCACCCTCTCCCTCACACACACACTCACCCTCTCCCACAAACACACTCACCCTCTCCCTCACACACACACTCACCCTCTCCCAAACACACACACACTCACCCTCTACCTCACACACACACACTCACCATCTCCCCCACACACACACTCACCCTCTCCCTCACACACACACCCTCTCCCACACACACACACACACACTCACTCTCTCACTCACACACACACTCACCCTCTCACAAACACACACACACTCACCCTCTCCCGCACACACACACACACCATCTCCCTCAAACACACACTCACCCTCTCCCTCAAACAAACATCACCCTCTCAGTCACACACACAAACTCACCCTCTCCCTCACACACACACTCAACACTCTCCCTCACACACACACACACCCTCTACATCACACACACACTCACCCTCTCCCTGACACACACACACTCACTCACCCTCTACCTAACACACACACTCACCCTCTGCCGCACACACACACTGACCCTCTCCCTCACACAACACACACTCACCCTCTCCATCACACACAAACACTCACCCTCTCCCTCACACACACACACTCTCCCTCACACACACACTCACTCTCTCCCTCACACACAGACACTCACCCCTCTCCCTCACACACAAACACTCACCCTCTCACTCACACAAACACACTCACCCTCTCCCTCACACACACACACACAGACACACACACACATTCTCCCTCACACACACACACACTCTCTCCCTCACACACACACACTCACCCATTCCCTCACACACACACATCACCCTCTCCCTCACACACACACACTCAACCTCTCCCTCACACACACACCCTCTCCCACACACACACACACACACTCACCCTTTCACTCACACACACACTAACCCGGTCCCTCAGAAACACAGTCACCCTCTCCCTCACACACATGCACTCACCCTCTCCCTCACACACACACTCACCCTCTCCCACAAACACACTCACCCTCTCCCTCACACACACACACTCACCCTCTACCTCACACACACACAATCACCATCTCCCCCATACACACACTCACCCTCTCCCTCACACACACACCCTCTCCCACACACAAACACACACTCACTCTCTCACTCACACACACACTCACCCTCTCCCAAACACACACACTCACCCTCCTCCACACACACACACCATCTCCCTCAAACACACACTCACCCTCTCCCTCAAACAAACATCACCCTCTCAGTCACACACACAAACTCACCCTCTCCCTCACACACACACTCAACGCTCTCCCTCACACACACTCACCCTCTCCCTGACACACACACACTCACTCACCCTCTACCTAACACACACACTCACCCTCTGCCTCACACACACACACTCACCCTCTCCATCACACACAAACACTCACCCTCTCCCTCACACACACACACTCTCCCTCACACACACACACTCTCCCTCACACACACACTCACTCTCTCCCTCACACACAGACACTCACCCTCTCTCTCACACACAAACACTCACCCTCTCCCTCAAACACACACTCACCCTCTCCCTCACACACAAACACTCACCCTCTCCCTCGCACACACACTCACTCTCTCCCTCACAAACACACTCACCCTCTCCCTCACAGACACACACTCACCATCTCCCTCACACACAGACACTCACCCTCTCCCTCAGACACACAGACTCACCCACAACCTCACACACACACACACACCCTGTCCCTCACACACACAGTCACCCTCGCCCTCACACACACACACTCACTCACCGTCTCCCTCGCACACACACTCACCCTCTCCCTCACACACACACTCACCATCTCCCTCATACGCACAGACTCACCATCTCTCTCACACACACACACACTCACACTCTCCCTCACACACACACACACTCACCCTCTCCCTCACACACAGACACTCACCCTCTCCCTCACACACACACACTCACCCTCTCCCTCACACACACACACTCACCCTCTACCTCACACACAAACTCACCCTCTGCCCCACACACACACTCACCCTCTCCCTCACACACAGACCCTCTCCCACACACAAACACACACACTCACCCTCTCCCTCACACACACACACTTACCCTCTCCTACACACACACACACACACACACACTCTCAACATCTCCCAGACACACAAACACTCAGCCACTCCCACACACACACACACTCACCCTCTTCCAAACACACACACACTCACCCTCCTCCACACACACACACCATCTCCCTCAAACACACACTCACCCTCTCCCTCAAACAAACATCACCATCTCAGTCACACACACAAACTCAGCCTCTCCCACACACACACACACACTCAGCTTCCCCCTCACAGACACACTCACCCTCTGCTTCACACATACATACTCACCTTCTCCCAAAGACACACACACTCACACACTGCCAGACACAAACTCAGCCACTCCCTCACACGCACACTCACCAACTCCCTCACACACTCACCCTCTCCCACAAACACACACTCACCCTCTCGCTCACACACACAAACTCAACCTCTACCTCACACAGACACACTCACGCTCTCCCTCACAAACACACACACACCCTCTCCCTCACACACACACTCACCCTCTCCCACAAACACACTCACCCTCTCCCTCACACACACACACTCACCCTCTCCCTCACACACACACACTCACCCTCTACCTCACACACACACAATCACCATCTCCCCCACACACACACTCACCCTCTCCCTCACACACACACCCTCTCCCACACACAAACACACACACTCACCCTCTCCCTCACACACACACACACTCACCCTCTACCTCACACACACTCACCCTCTCCCCCACACACACACTCACCCTCTCCCTCACACACACACCCTCTCCCACACACACACACACACTCTCAACCTCTCCCACACACACACACACTCACCCTCTTCCAAACACACACACACTCACCCTCCTCCACACACACACACCATCTCCCTCAGACACACACTCACCCTCTCCCTCAAACAAACATCAGCCTCTCAGTCACACACACACAGCCTCCTCCACAAACACACACCATCTCCCTCACACACACATACTCACCTTCTCCCACAGATACACACACTCACACCCTCCCAGACACAAACTCAGCCAGTCCCACACACACACACACTCACCCTCTCCCACAAACACACACACACACTCAACCTCTCCCACACACACACACTCACCCAGTAGCTCACACACATACACTCACCCATTCCCTCACACACACACTCACCCTCTCGCACAGACAAACACTCACCGTCTCAGTCACACACACACACTCACCCTCTCCCACACATACACACACTCATCTATTCCCTCACACACACACTCACCTTCTCCCTCACACACATACTCACACACTCCATCACACACACACACTCACCCTCTCCCCCAAACACACACTCACTCACTCCCTCACACACACTCACCCTCTACCTCACACACACACAATCACCATCTCCCTCACACACACACACTCACCCACTCCCTCAAACACACATACACCCTCTCCCTCACACACACACTCACCTCATCCCTCACACACACACACTCACCCTCTCCCATGCACACACACACTCACCCTCTCCCACACACATACACTCACCCTCTCCCACAGACACACACACACACTCACCCACTCCCTCACACACACGCACTCTCCCAGACCCTCACACACACACACTCACCCTCTCCCACACACACACACACTCACCCTCTCCCACACACACAACACATTCACCCTCTCCCACACACACACACACTCACCCTCTCCCAAACACACACTCACCCTCTCCCACACACACACACTCACACTCCGCCACACACACACACACTCACCCTCCCCCACACACACACACTCACTCACTCCCTCACACACACACTCACACTCTCCATCACACACACACTCACCCTCTCCCTCACGCACACACAATCACCCTCTCCATCACACACACACACTCACCATCTCCCTCACACACACACACTCACCCTCTCTCTCTCATACACACATACTCAACCTCTCCCTCACACACAAACACTCAACCTCTCCCTCACACACACACACTCACCCTCTACCTCAGATACGCACTCACCCTGTCCCCCACAAACACACTCACCCTCCCTGACATACACACCCTCTCCCACACACACACACACTCACCCTCTCACTCACACACACACTCATCTGCTCCCTCACAAACACACTCACCCTCTCCCTCACACACACACACTCAACCTCTCCCGCACACACACACACTCACCCTCTCCCACTCACCACTCACCCTCTCCCACACACACATTCACCCTCTCCCACACACACACACTCACCCTCTCCCACACACACACACACTCACCCTCTCCCACACACACACACAATCTCAACCTCTCCCAAAATCACACACACTCACCCACTCCCACACACAGAGACACTCACCCTCTCCCAAACACACACACACTCACCCTCCTCCACACAGACACACCATCTCCCTCAAACACGCACTCACCCGCTCCCTCACACAAACATCACCCTCTCAGTCACACACACAAACTCACCCTCTCCCACACACACACACACTCACCTTCTCCCTCACACACTCACTTTCTCACACAGACACACACATTCACCCACTCCCACACACAAACTCAGCCTCTCCTTTACACAGACACTCACCAACTCCCACAAACACTCACCTTCTCCCACAAACACACACTCACCTTCTCGCTCACACACACTCAACCTCTACCTCACACAGATACTCACCCTCTCCCTCACACACACACACTCACCCACTCCCTCACACAGAAACTCACCCTCTCACTCTCCCACACACACCCTTTCCCTCACACACACACACTCACCCTGACCCACACACACACACACACACTCACACTCTCCAACATATACACACATTCACCCTGTCCCACACACACACACACACACACCCTCTCCCACACACACACACACTCACCCTGACACACACACACACACACACACACACACTCACACTCTCCAACACATACACACATTCACCCTGTCCCACACACACACACACACACCCTCTCCCACACACACACACACTCACCCTCTCCCACACACACACACACACTCACCCTCCCCCCCCACACACACTCAGCCACTCCCTCACACACACACACTCACCCTCTCCCACACACACACACACTCACCCTCTCGCGCACACACACACACAGTCACCCTCTCCCTCACACACACACTCACCCACTCCCTCTCACACACACTCATGCACAACATCAAAAACACACACTCAACCAATCCCTCACACAGACACCCTCTCCCTCACACACTCACCCACTCCCTCACAGACACACACTCACCCTCTCCCTCACACACACACTCACCCTCTCCTTCACACACACACACTAACCCTCTCCCTCACACACACAAACACCCTCTCCCTCACACACACACACTCACCCTGACCCTCACACACACAAACACCCTCTCCATCATACACACACTCACCCTCTCCCTCACACAAACTCAGCCTCACCCTCACACACACACTCACCAACTCCCTCTCACACTCACCCTCTCCCACAAACACACACTCACCCTCTCCCTAACAGACACACACTCACCCTCTCCCTCACACACACACACTCACCCTCTACCTCACACACACTCACACTCTCCCCCACACACACACTCACCCTCTCCCTCACACACACACCCTCTCCCACACACAAACACACACACTCACCCTCTCCCTCACACACACACACTCACCCTCTACCTCACACACACTCACCCTCTCCCCCACACACACACTCACCCTCTCCCTCACACACACTCACCCTCACACACAGACTCACCCTCTCCCTCACACACACTCACCCACTCCCTCACACAAACACACTCACCCTCTCCCTCACACACACACTCACCCTCTCCCTCACACACACACACTCACCCTCTCCCTCACACACACACTCACCTTCACCCTCACAGACACACAACCTCTCCCTCACACACACACACCCTCTCCCTGACACACACACACTCACTCACCCTCTACCTAACACACACACTCACCCGCTGCCTCACACACACACACTCACTCTCTCCCTCACACACACACTCACTCATTCCCTCACACACACACACTCACCCTCTCCCGCACACACAAACACTCACCCTCTGCCTCAAACACACACTCACCCTCTCCCTCACACACAAATACTCACCCTCTCCCTCGCACACACACTCACTCTCTCCCTCACAAACACACTCACCCTCTCCGTCTCAGACACACACTCACGCTCTCCCTCACACACAGACACTCACCCTCTCCCTCACACACACACACTCACCCAAACCCTCACACACACACACTCACCCTCTCCCACACACACACTCACCCTCTCCCACACACACACTCTCAACCTCTCCCACACACACACACACTCACCCACTAGATCACACACATACACTCACCCACTCCCATACACAGACACTCACCCTCTCGCACACACAAACACTCACCCTCTCTGTCACACACACACACTCACCCTGTCCAACACACACACACCCACGCTCACCCATTCCCTCACACACACCTCACCCTCTCCCTCACACACACACTCACCCTCTCCCTCACACACACCTCACCCTCTCCCTCACACACATACTCACCCACTCCATCAAACACACACACTCACCCTCTCCCCCAAACACACATGCACCCTCTCCCTCACACACACACTCACCTCATCCCTCACACACACACACTCACCCTCTCCCATGCACACACACACTCACCCTCTCCCACACACATACACTCATCCTCTCCCACAGACACAGACACACACTCACCATCTCCAACACACACTCACCCACTCCCTCACACACACACACTCACCCTCACCCTCACACACACACACACTCACCCTCCCCCCACACACACACACACTCACCCTCCCCCACACACACACTCACCCACTCCCTCACACACACACACTCACCCTCACCCTCACACACACACACTCACCCTCTCCCACACACACACACACTCACCCTCCCCCCGACACACACACACTCATCCTCCCCACACACACACACTCTCCCACTCCCTCACACACACACTCACCCTCTCGCTGACACACACACAATCACTCACCCTCTACCTAACACACACACTCACCCTCTGCCTCATTCACACACCGACCGTCTCCCTCACACACACACACTCATCCTCTCAATCACACACAAACACTCACCCTCTCCCTCACACACACACACTCACCCTCTCCCTCACACACACACTCACCCTCTCCCTCACACACACACACTCACCCTCTCCCTCACACACACACTCACCCTCTCCCTCACACACACACCCTCTCCCAAACACACACACACACTCTCAAACTCTCCCACACACACACACACTCACCCTCTTCCAAACACACACACACTCACCCTCCTCCACACACACACACCATCTCCCTCAGACCCACACTCACCCTCTCCCTCAAACAAACATCAGCCTCTCAGTCACACACACACTCACCCTCCTCCACAAACACACACCATCTCCCTCACACACACACTCACCCTCTCCCTCACACACACATACTCACCTTCTCCCACAGACACACACACACACTCAACCTCTCCCACACACACACACTCACCCAGTAGCTCACACACATACACTCACCCATTCCCTCACACACACACTCACCCTCTTGCACAGACAAACACTCACCGTCTCAGTCACACACACACACTCACCCACTCCCACACACACACTCACACATTCCCTCACACACACACTCACCCTCTCCCTCACACACATACTCACACACTCCATCACACACACACACTCACCCTCTCCCCCAAACACACACTCCCTCACTCCCTCACACACACTCACCCTCTACCTCACACACACACTCACCATCTCCCTCACACACACACACTCACCCACTCCCTCAAACACACACATTCACCCTCTCCCACACACATACGCTCACCCTCTCCCACAGACACACACACACACTCACCCACTCCCTCACACACACGCAATCTCCCAGACCCTCACACACACACACTCACCCTCTCCCACACACACACACATTCACCCTCTCCCACACACACACACAATCACCCTCTCCCACACACACACACTCACCCTCTCCCACACACACACTCACCCCCTCCCACACACACACACTCACACTCCGCCACACACACACACACTCACCCTCCCCCACACACACACACACACTCACCCTCCCCCCCACACACACACTCAGCCACTCCCTCACACACACACACTCACCCTCTCCCACACACACACACACTCACCCTCTCGCGCACACACACACACAGTCACCCTCTCCCTCACACACACACTCACCCACTCCCTCTCACACACACTCATGCACAACATCAAAAACACACACTCAACCAATCCCTCACACAGACACCCTCTCCCTCACACACTCACCCACTCCCTCACAGACACACACTCACCCTCTCCCTCACACACACACTCACCCTCTCCTTCACACACACACACTAACCCTCTCCCTCACACACACAAACACCCTCTCCCTCACACACACACACTCACCCTGACCCTCACACACACAAACACCCTCTCCATCATACACACACTCACCCTCTCCCTCACACAAACTCAGCCTCACCCTCACACACACACTCACCAACTCCCTCTCACACTCACCCTCTCCCACAAACACACACTCACCCTCTCCCTAACAGACACACACTCACCCTCTCCCTCACACACACACACTCACCCTCTACCTCACACACACTCACATTCTCCCCCACACACACACTCACCCTCTCCCTCACACACACACCCTCTCCCACACACAAACACACACACTCACCCTCTCCCTCACACACACACACTCACCCTCTACCTCACACACACTCACCCTCTCCCCCACACACACACTCACCCTCTCCCTCACACACACTCACCCTCACACACAGACTCACCCTCTCCCTCACACACACTCACCCACTCCCTCACACAAACACACTCACCCTCTCCCTCACACACACACTCACCCTCTCCCTCACACACACACACTCACCCTCTCCCTCATACACACACTCACCTTCACCCTCACAGACACACAACCTCTCCCTCACACACACACACCCTCTCCCTGACACACACACACTCACTCACCCTCTACCTAACACACACACTCACCCTCTGCCTCACACACACACACTCACTCTCTCCCTCACACACACACTCACTCATTCCCTCACACACACACACACTCACCCTCTCCCGCACACACAAACACTCACCCTCTGCCTCAAACACACACTCACCCTCTCCCTCACACACAAATACTCACCCTCTCCCTCGCACACACACTCACTCTCTCCCTCACAAACACACTCACCCTCTCCGTCTCAGACACACACTCACGCTCTCCCTCACACACAGACACTCACCCTCTCCCTCACACACACACACTCACCCAAACCCTCACACACACACACTCACCCTCTCCCACACACACACTCACCCTCTCCCACACACACACTCTCAACCTCTCCCACACACACACACACTCACCCACTAGATCACACACATACACTCACCCACTCCCATACACAGACACTCACCCTCTCGCACACACAAACACTCACCCTCTCTGTCACACACACACACTCACCCTGTCCAACACACACACACACGCTCACCCATTCCCTCACACACACCTCACCCTCTCCCTCACACACACACTCACCCTCTCCCTCACACACACCTCACCCTCTCCCTCACACACATACTCACCCACTCCATCAAACACACACACTCACCCTCTCCCCCAAACACACATGCACCCTCTCCCTCACACACACACTCACCTCATCCCTCACACACACACACTCACCCTCTCCCATGCACACACACACTCACCCTCTCCCACACACATACACTCATCCTCTCCCACAGACACAGACACACACTCACCATCTCCAACACACACTCACCCACTCCCTCACACACACACACTCACCCTCACCCTCACACACACACACACTCACCCTCCCCCACACACACACTCACCCTCCCCCACACACACACTCACCCACTCCCTCACACACACACACTCACCCTCACCCTCACACACACACACTCACCCTCTCCCACACACACACACACTCACCCTCCCCCCGACACACACACACTCAACCTCCCCACACACACACACTCTCCCACTCCCTCACACACACACTCACCCTCTCGCTGACACACACACAATCACTCACCCTCTACCTAACACACACACTCACCCTCTGCCTCATTCACACACCGACCGTCTCCCTCACACACACACTCATCCTCTCAATCACACACAAACACTCACCCTCTCCCTCACACACACACACTCACCCTCTCCCTCACACACACACTCACCCTCTCCCTCACACACACACACTCACCCTCTCCCTCACACACACACTCACCCTCTCCCTCACACACACACCCTCTCCCAAACACACACACACACTCTCAAACTCTCCCACACACACACACACTCACCCTCTTCCAAACACACACACACTCACCCTCCTCCACACACACACACCATCTCCCTCAGACCCACACTCACCGTCTCCCTCAAACAAACATCAGCCTCTCAGTCACACACACACTCACCCTCCTCCACAAACACACACCATCTCCCTCACACACACACTCACCCTCTCCCTCACACACACATACTCACCTTCTCCCACAGACACACACACACACTCAAACTCTCCCACACACACACACTCACCCAGTAGCTCACACACATACACTCACCCATTCCCTCACACACACACTCACCCTCTTGCACAGACAAACACTCACCGTCTCAGTCACACACACACACTCACCCACTCCCCCACACACACACGCTCACACATTCCCTCACACACACACTCACCCTCTCCCTCACACACATACTCACACATTCCATCACCCTCACCCTCCCCCCCAAACACACACTCCCTCACTCCCTCACACACACTCACCCTCTACCTCACACACACACTCACCATCTCCCTCACACACACACACTCACCCACTCCCTCAAACACACACATTCACCCTCTCCCACACACATACGCTCACCCTCTCCCACAGACACACACACACACTCACCCACTCCCTCACACACACGCAATCTCCCAGACCCTCACACACACACACTCACCCTCTCCCACACACACACACATTCACCCTCTCCCACACACACACACACTCACCCTCTCCCACACACACACACTCACCCTCTCCCACACACACACTCACCCCCTCCCACACACACACACTCACACTCCGCCACACACACACACACTCACCCTCCCCCACACACACACACACACTCACCCTCTCCCTCACACACACACTCACCCTCTCCCTCACACACACACTCACCCTCTCCCTCACACACACACAATCACCCTCTCCATCACACACACACACTCACCATCTCCCTCACACACACACACTCACCCTTTCTCTCTCACACACACACACTCACACTCTCCCTCACACACACACACACTCACCCTCTCCCTCACACACAGACACTCACTCTCTCCCTCATACACACACACTCACCCTCTCCCTCACACACACACACTCACCCTCTACCTCACACACAAACTCACCCTCTGCCCCACACACACACTCACCCTCTCCCTCACACACAGACCCTCTCCCACACACAAACACACACACTCACCCTCTCCCTCACACACACACACTTACCCTCTCCTACACACACACACACACACACACACACACTCTCAACCTCTCCCAGACACACAAACACTCAGCCACTCCCACACACACACACACTCACCCTCTTCCAAACACACACACACTCACCCTCCTCCACACACACACACCATCTCCCTCAAACACACACTCACCCTCTCCCTCAAACAAACATCACCATCTCAGTCACACACACAAACTCAGCCTCTCCCACACACACACACACACACTCACCTTCCCCCTCACAGACACACTCACCCTCTCCTTCACACATACATACTCACCTTCTCCCAAAGACACACACACTCACACACTCACAGACACAAACTCAGCCACTCCCTCACACACACACTCACCAACTCCCTCACACACTCACCCTCTCCCACAAACACACACTCACCCTCTCGCTCACACACACACACTCAACCTCTACCTCACACAGACACTCACCCTCACCCACACACACACACCCACTCCCTCACACACACACTCATCCTCTCCCACAAACATACACACACCCTCTCCCTCACACACACAATCACTTCATCCCTCACACAGACACACTCACCCTCTCCCTCACACACACACTCACCCACTCACTCACACACACACACCCTCTCCCTCACACAGACACTCACCCTCTCCCTCACACAAACACACTCACCCTCTCCCTCACACACACTCACCCTCACACACAGACTCACCCTCTCCCTCACACACACTCACCCACTCCCTCACACAAACACACTCACCCTCTCCCTCACACACACACTCACCCTCTCCCTCACACACACACACTCACCCTCTCCCTCACACACACACTCACCCTCTCCCTCACACACACACACTCACCCTCTCCCTCACACACACACTCACCCTCTCCCTCACACACACACCCTCTCCCAAACACACACACACACTCTCAAACTCTCCCACACACACACACACTCACCCTCTTCCAAACACACACACACTCACCCTCCTCCACACACACACACCATCTCCCTCAGACCCACACTCACCGTCTCCCTCAAACAAACATCAGCCTCTCAGTCACACACACACTCACCCTCCTCCACAAACACACACCATCTCCCTCACACACACACTCACCCTCTCCCTCACACACACATACTCACCTTCTCCCACAGACACACACACACACTCAACCTCTCCCACACACACACACTCACCCAGTAGCTCACACACATACACTCACCCATTCCCTCACACACACACTCACCCTCTTGCACAGACAAACACTCACCGTCTCAGTCACACACACACACTCACCCACTCCCACACACACACACACTCACACATTCCCTCACACACACACTCACCCTCTCCCTCACACACATACTCACACACTCCATCACACACACACACTCACCCTCTCCCCCAAACACACACTCCCTCACTCCCTCACACACACTCACCCTCTACCTCACACACACACTCACCATCTCCCTCACACACACACACTCACCCACTCCCTCAAACACACACATTCACCCTCTCCCACACACATACGCTCACCCTCTCCCACAGACACACACACACACTCACCCACTCCCTCACACACACGCAATCTCCCAGACCCTCACACACACACACTCACCCTCTCCCACACACACACACATTCACCCTCTCCCACACACACACACAATCACCCTCTCCCACACACACACACTCACCCTCTCCCACACACACACTCACCCCCTCCCACACACACACACTCACACTCCGCCACACACACACACACTCACCCTCCCCCCACACACACACACACACTCACCCTCCCCCCCACACACACACTCAGCCACTCCCTCACACACACACACTCACCCTCTCCCACACACACACACACTCACCCTCTCGCGCACACACACACACAGTCACCCTCTCCCTCACACACACACTCACCCACTCCCTCTCACACACACTCATGCACAACATCAAAAACACACACTCAACCAATCCCTCACACAGACACCCTCTCCCTCACACACTCACCCACTCCCTCACAGACACACACTCACCCTCTCCCTCACACACACACTCACCCTCTCCTTCACACACACACACTAACCCTCTCCCTCACACACACAAACACCCTCTCCCTCACACACACACACTCACCCTGACCCTCACACACACAAACACCCTCTCCATCATACACACACTCACCCTCTCCCTCACACAAACTCAGCCTCACCCTCACACACACACTCACCAACTCCCTCTCACACTCACCCTCTCCCACAAACACACACTCACCCTCTCCCTAACAGACACACACTCACCCTCTCCCTCACACACACACACTCACCCTCTACCTCACACACACTCACATTCTCCCCCACACACACACTCACCCTCTCCCTCACACACACACCCTCTCCCACACACAAACACACACACTCACCCTCTCCCTCACACACACACACTCACCCTCTACCTCACACACACTCACCCTCTCCCCCACACACACACTCACCCTCTCCCTCACACACACTCACCCTCACACACAGACTCACCCTCTCCCTCACACACACTCACCCACTCCCTCACACAAACACACTCACCCTCTCCCTCACACACACACTCACCCTCTCCCTCACACACACACACTCACCCTCTCCCTCATACACACACTCACCTTCACCCTCACAGACACACAACCTCTCCCTCACACACACACACCCTCTCCCTGACACACACACACTCACTCACCCTCTACCTAACACACACACTCACCCTCTGCCTCACACACACACACTCACTCTCTCCCTCACACACACACTCACTCATTCCCTCACACACACACACACTCACCCTCTCCCGCACACACAAACACTCACCCTCTGCCTCAAACACACACTCACCCTCTCCCTCACACACAAATACTCACCCTCTCCCTCGCACACACACTCACTCTCTCCCTCACAAACACACTCACCCTCTCCGTCTCAGACACACACTCACGCTCTCCCTCACACACAGACACTCACCCTCTCCCTCACACACACACACTCACCCAAACCCTCACACACACACACTCACCCTCTCCCACACACACACTCACCCTCTCCCACACACACACTCTCAACCTCTCCCACACACACACACACTCACCCACTAGATCACACACATACACTCACCCACTCCCATACACAGACACTCACCCTCTCGCACACACAAACACTCACCCTCTCTGTCACACACACACACTCACCCTGTCCAACACACACACACACACGCTCACCCATTCCCTCACACACACCTCACCCTCTCCCTCACACACACACTCACCCTCTCCCTCACACACACCTCACCCTCTCCCTCACACACATACTCACCCACTCCATCAAACACACACACTCACCCTCTCCCCCAAACACACATGCACCCTCTCCCTCACACACACACTCACCTCATCCCTCACACACACACACTCACCCTCTCCCATGCACACACACACTCACCCTCTCCCACACACATACACTCATCCTCTCCCACAGACACAGACACACACTCACCATCTCCAACACACACTCACCCACTCCCTCACACACACACACTCACCCTCACCCTCACACACACACACACTCACCCTCCCCCACACACACACACTCACCCTCCCCCACACACACACTCACCCACTCCCTCACACACACACACTCACCCTCACCCTCACACACACACACTCACCCTCTCCCACACACACACACACTCACCCTCCCCCCGACACACACACACTCAACCTCCCCACACACACACACTCTCCCACTCCCTCACACACACACTCACCCTCTCGCTGACACACACACAATCACTCACCCTCTACCTAACACACACACTCACCCTCTGCCTCATTCACACAACCGACCGTCTCCCTCACACACACACTCATCCTCTCAATCACACACAAACACTCACCCTCTCCCTCACACACACACACTCACCCTCTCCCTCACACACACACTCACCCTCTCCCTCACACACACACACTCACCCTCTCCCTCACACACACACTCACCCTCTCCCTCACACACACACACTTACCCTCTCCTACACACACACACACACACACACACACTCTCAACCTCTCCCAGACACACAAACACTCAGCCACTCCCACACACACACACACTCACCCTCTTCCAAACACACACACACTCACCCTCCTCCACACACACACACCATCTCCCTCAAACACACACTCACCCTCTCCCTCAAACAAACATCACCATCTCAGTCACACACACAAACTCAGCCTCTCCCACACACACACACACACTCACCTTCCCCCTCACAGACACACTCACCCTCTCCTTCACACATACATACTCACCTTCTCCCAAAGACACACACACTCACACACTCACAGACACAAACTCAGCCACTCCCTCACACACACACTCACCAACTCCCTCACACACTCACCCTCTCCCACAAACACACACTCACCCTCTCGCTCACACACACACACTCAACCTCTACCTCACACAGACACTCACCCTCACCCACACACACACACCCACTCCCTCACACACACACTCATCCTCTCCCACAAACATACACACACCCTCTCCCTCACACACACAATCACTTCATCCCTCACACAGACACACTCACCCTCTCCCTCACACACACACTCACCCACTCACTCACACACACACACCCTCTCCCTCACACAGACACTCACCCTCTCCCTCACACAAACACACTCACCCTCTCCCTCACACACACTCACCCTCACACACAGACTCACCCTCTCCCTCACACACACTCACCCACTCCCTCACACAAACACACTCACCCTCTCCCTCACACACACACTCACCCTCTCCCTCACACACACACACTCACCCTCTCCCTCACACACACACTCACCCTCTCCCTCACACACACACACTCACCCTCTCCCTCACACACACACTCACCCTCTCCCTCACACACACACCCTCTCCCAAACACACACACACACTCTCAAACTCTCCCACACACACACACACACTCACCCTCTTCCAAACACACACACACTCACCCTCCTCCACACACACACACCATCTCCCTCAGACCCACACTCACCGTCTCCCTCAAACAAACATCAGCCTCTCAGTCACACACACACTCACCCTCCTCCACAAACACACACCATCTCCCTCACACACACACTCACCCTCTCCCTCACACACACATACTCACCTTCTCCCACAGACACACACACACACTCAAACTCTCCCACACACACACACTCACCCAGTAGCTCACACACATACACTCACCCATTCCCTCACACACACACTCACCCTCTTGCACAGACAAACACTCACCGTCTCAGTCACACACACACACTCACCCACTCCCCCACACACACACACTCACACATTCCCTCACACACACACTCACCCTCTCCCTCACACACATACTCACACACTCCATCACACACACACACTCACCCTCTCCCACAAACACACACTCCCTCACTCCCTCACACACACTCACCCTCTACCTCACACACACACTCACCATCTCCCTCACACACACACACTCACCCACTCCCTCAAACACACACATTCACCCTCTCCCACACACATACGCTCACCCTCTCCCACAGACACACACACACACTCACCCACTCCCTCACACACACGCAATCTCCCAGACCCTCACACACACACACTCACCCTCTCCCACACACACACACATTCACCCTCTCCCACACACACACACACTCACCCTCTCCCACACACACACACTCACCCTCTCCCACACACACACTCACCCCCTCCCACACACACACACTCACACTCCGCCACACACACACACACTCACCCTCCCCCACACACACACACACACTCACCCTCTCCCTCACACACACACTCACCCTCTCCCTCACACACACACTCACCCTCTCCCTCACACACACACAATCACCCTCTCCATCACACACACACACTCACCATCTCCCTCACACACACACACTCACCCTTTCTCTCTCTCACACACACACTCACACTCTCCCTCACACACACACACACTCACCCTCTCCCTCACACACAGACACTCACTCTCTCCCTCATACACACACACTCACCCTCTCCCTCACACACACACACTCACCCTCTACCTCACACACAAACTCACCCTCTGCCCCACACACACACTCACCCTCTCCCTCACACACAGACCCTCTCCCACACACAAACACACACACTCACCCTCTCCCTCACACACACACACTCACCCTCTACCTCACACACATTCACACTCTCCCCCCACACACACACTCACCCTCTCCCTCACACACACACCCCTCTCCCACACACAAACACACACACTCACCCTCTCCCTCACACACACACACTCACCCTCTACCTCACACACACTCACCCTCTCCCCCACACACACACTCACCCTCTCCCTCACACACACTCACCCTCACACACAGACTCACCCTCTCCCTCACACACACTCACCCACTCCCTCACACAAACACACTCACCCTCTCCCTCACACACACACTCACCCTCTCAGTCACACACACACACTCACCCTCTCCCTCACACACACACTCACCTTCACCCTCACAGACACACAACCTCTCCCTCACACACACACACCCTCTCCCTGACACACACACACTCACTCACCCTCTACCTAACACACACACTCACCCTCTGCCTCACACACACACACTCACTCTCTCCCTCACACACACACTCACTCATTCCCTCACACACACACACACTCACCCTCTCCCGCACACACAAACACTCACCCTCTGCCTCAAACACACACTCACCCTCTCCCTCACACACAAATACTCACCCTCTCCCTCGCACACACACTCACTCTCTCCCTCACAAACACACTCACCCTCTCCGTCTCAGACACACACTCACGCTCTCCCTCACACACAGACACTCACCCTCTCCCTCACACACACACACTCACCCAAACCCTCACACACACACACTCACCCTCTCCCACACACACACTCACCCTCTCCCACACACACACTCTCAACCTCTCCCACACACACACACACTCACCCACTAGATCACACACATACACTCACCCACTCCCATACACAGACACTCACCCTCTCGCACACACAAACACTCACCCTCTCTGTCACACACACACACACTCACCCTGTCCAACACACACACACACGCTCACCCATTCCCTCACACACACCTCACCCTCTCCCTCACACACACACTCACCCTCTCCCTCACACACACCTCACCCTCTCCCTCACACACATACTCACCCACTCCATCAAACACACACACTCACCCTCTCCCCCAAACACACATGCACCCTCTCCCTCACACACACACTCACCTCATCCCTCACACACACACACTCACCCTCTCCCATGCACACACACACTCACCCTCTCCCACACACATACACTCATCCTCTCCCACAGACACAGACACACACTCACCATCTCCAACACACACTCACCCACTCCCTCACACACACACACTCACCCTCACCCTCACACACACACACACTCACCCTCCCCCACACACACACACTCACCCTCCCCCACACACACACTCACCCACTCCCTCACACACACACACTCACCCTCACCCTCACACACACACACTCACCCTCTCCCACACACACACACACTCACCCTCCCCCCGACACACACACACTCAACCTCCCCACACACACACACTCTCCCACTCCCTCACACACACACTCACCCTCTCGCTGACACACACACAATCACTCACCCTCTACCTAACACACACACTCACCCTCTGCCTCATTCACACACCGACCGTCTCCCTCACACACACACTCATCCTCTCAATCACACACAAACACTCACCCTCTCCCTCACACACACACACTCACCCTCTCCCTCACACACACACTCACCCTCTCCCTCACACACACACACTCACCCTCTCCCTCACACACACACTCACCCTCTCCCTCACACACACACACTTACCCTCTCCTACACACACACACACACACACACACACACTCTCAACCTCTCCCAGACACACAAACACTCAGCCACTCCCACACACACACACACTCACCCTCTTCCAAACACACACACACTCACCCTCCTCCACACACACACACCATCTCCCTCAAACACACACTCACCCTCTCCCTCAAACAAACATCACCATCTCAGTCACACACACAAACTCAGCCTCTCCCACACACACACACACACTCACCTTCCCCCTCACAGACACACTCACCCTCTCCTTCACACATACATACTCACCTTCTCCCAAAGACACACACACTCACACACTCACAGACACAAACTCAGCCACTCCCTCACACACACACTCACCAACTCCCTCACACACTCACCCTCTCCCACAAACACACACTCACCCTCTCGCTCACACACACACACTCAACCTCTACCTCACACAGACACTCACCCTCACCCACACACACACACCCACTCCCTCACACACACACTCATCCTCTCCCACAAACATACACACACCCTCTCCCTCACACACACAATCACTTCATCCCTCACACAGACACACTCACCCTCTCCCTCACACACACACTCACCCACTCACTCACACACACACACCCTCTCCCTCACACAGACACTCACCCTCTCCCTCACACAAACACACTCACCCTCTCCCTCACACACACTCACCCTCACACACAGACTCACCCTCTCCCTCACACACACTCACCCACTCCCTCACACAAACACACTCACCCTCTCCCTCACACACACACTCACCCTCTCCCTCACACACACACACTCACCCTCTCCCTCACACACACACTCACCCTCTCCCTCACACACACACACTCACCCTCTCCCTCACACACACACTCACCCTCTCCCTCACACACACACCCTCTCCCAAACACACACACACACTCTCAAACTCTCCCACACACACACACACACTCACCCTCTTCCAAACACACACACACTCACCCTCCTCCACACACACACACCATCTCCCTCAGACCCACACTCACCGTCTCCCTCAAACAAACATCAGCCTCTCAGTCACACACACACTCACCCTCCTCCACAAACACACACCATCTCCCTCACACACACACTCACCCTCTCCCTCACACACACATACTCACCTTCTCCCACAGACACACACACACACTCAAACTCTCCCACACACACACACTCACCCAGTAGCTCACACACATACACTCACCCATTCCCTCACACACACACTCACCCTCTTGCACAGACAAACACTCACCGTCTCAGTCACACACACACACTCACCCACTCCCCCACACACACACACTCACACATTCCCTCACACACACACTCACCCTCTCCCTCACACACATACTCACACACTCCATCACACACACACACTCACCCTCTCCCACAAACACACACTCCCTCACTCCCTCACACACACTCACCCTCTACCTCACACACACACTCACCATCTCCCTCACACACACACACTCACCCACTCCCTCAAACACACACATTCACCCTCTCCCACACACATACGCTCACCCTCTCCCACAGACACACACACACACTCACCCACTCCCTCACACACACGCAATCTCCCAGACCCTCACACACACACACTCACCCTCTCCCACACACACACACATTCACCCTCTCCCACACACACACACACTCACCCTCTCCCACACACACACACTCACCCTCTCCCACACACACACTCACCCCCTCCCACACACACACACTCACACTCCGCCACACACACACACACTCACCCCTCCCCCCACACACACACACACACTCACCCTCTCCCTCACACACACACTCACCCTCTCCCTCACACACACACTCACCCTCTCCCTCACACACACACAATCACCCTCTCCATCACACACACACACTCACCATCTCCCTCACACACACACACTCACCCTTTCTCTCTCTCACACACACACTCACACTCTCCCTCACACACACACACACTCACCCCTCTCCCTCACACACAGACACTCACTCTCTCCCTCATACACACACACTCACCCTCTCCCTCACACACACACACTCACCCTCTACCTCACACACAAACTCACCCTCTGCCCCACACACACACTCACCCTCTCCCTCACACACAGACCCTCTCCCACACACAAACACACACACTCACCCTCTCCCTCACACACACACACTCACCCTCTACCTCACACACATTCACACTCTCCCCCACACACACACTCACCCTCTCCCTCACACACACACCCTCTCCCACACACAAACACACACACTCACCCTCTCCCTCACACACACACACTCACCCTCTACCTCACACACACTCACCCTCTCCCCCACACACACACTCACCTCTCCCTCACACACCACTCACCCTCACACACAGACTCACCCTCTCCCTCACACACACTCACCCACTCCCTCACACAAACACACTCACCCTCTCCCTCACACACACACTCACCCTCTCAGTCACACACACACACTCACCCTCTCCCTCACACACACACTCACCTTCACCCTCACAGACACACAACCTCTCCCTCACACACACACACCCTCTCCCTGACACACACACACTCACTCACCCTCTACCTAACACACACACTCACCCGCTGCCTCACACACACACTCACTCTCTACCTCACACACACACTCACTCATTCCCTCACACACACACACTCACCCTCTCCCGCACACACAAGTACTCACCCTCTGCCTCAAACACACACTCACCCTCTCCCTCACACACAAATACTCACCCTCTCCCTCGCACACACACTCACTCTCTCCCTCACAAACACACTCACCCTCTCCCTCACAGACACACACTCACCCTCTCCCTCACACACAGACACTCACCCTCTCCCTCACACACACACACTCACCCAAACCCTCACACACACACACTCACCCTCTCCCACACACACACTCACCCTCTCCCACACACACACTCTCAACCTCTCCCACACACACACACACTCACCCACTAGATCACACACATACACTCACCCACTCCCATACACAGACACTCACCCTCTCGCACACACAAACACTCACCCTCTCTGTCACACACACACACTCACCCTGTCCAACACACACACACACGCTCACCCATTCCCTCACACACACCTCACCCTCTCCCTCACACACACACTCACCCTCTCCCTCACACACACCTCACCCTCTCCCTCACACACATACTCACCCACTCCATCAAACACACACACTCACCCTCTCCCCCAAACACACATGCACCCTCTCCCTCACACACACACTCACCTCATCCCTCACACACACACACTCACCCTCTCCCATGCACACACACACTCACCCTCTCCCACACACATACACTCATCCTCTCCCACAGACACAGACACACACTCACCATCTCCAACACACACTCACCCACTCCCTCACACACACACACTCACCCTCACCCTCACACACACACACACTCACCCTCCCCCCACACACACACACACTCACCCTCCCCCACACACACACTCACCCACTCCCTCACACACACACACTCACCCTCACCCTCACACACACACACTCACCCTCTCCCACACACAAACACACTCACCCTCCCCCCGACACACACACACTCATCCTCCCCACACACACACACTCTCCCACTCCCTCACACACACACTCACCCTCTCGCTGACACACACACAATCACTCACCCTCTACCTAACACACACACTCACCCTCTGCCTCATTCACACACCGACCATCTCCCTCACACACACACACTCATCCTCTCAATCACACACAAACACTCACCCTCTCCCTCACACACACACACTCACCCTCTCCCTCACACACACACTCACCCTCTCCCTCACACACACACACTCACCCTCTCCCTCACACACACACTCACCCTCTCCCTCACACACACACCCTCTCCCAAACACACACACACACTCTCAAACTCTCCCACACACACACACACTCACCCTCTTCCAAACACACACACACTCACCCTCCTCCACACACACACACCATCTCCCTCAGACCCACACTCACCCTCTCCCTCAAACAAACATCAGCCTCTCAGTCACACACACACTCACCCTCCTCCACAAACACACACCATCTCCCTCACACACACACTCACCCTCTCCCTCACACACACATACTCACCTTCTCCCACAGACACACACACACACTCAACCTCTCCCACACACACACACTCACCCAGTAGCTCACACACATACACTCACCCATTCCCTCACACACACACTCACCCTCTTGCACAGACAAACACTCACCGTCTCAGTCACACACACACACTCACCCACTCCCACACACACACACACTCACACATTCCCTCACACACACACTCACCCTCTCCCTCACACACATACTCACACACTCCATCACACACACACACTCACCCTCTCCCCCAAACACACACTCCCTCACTCCCTCACACACACTCACCCTCTACCTCACACACACACTCACCATCTCCCTCACACACACACACTCACCCACTCCCTCAAACACACACATTCACCCTCTCCCACACACATACGCTCACCCTCTCCCACAGACACACACACACACTCACCCACTCCCTCACACACACGCAATCTCCCAGACCCTCACACACACACACTCACCCTCTCCCACACACACACACATTCACCCTCTCCCACACACACACACAATCACCCTCTCCCACACACACACACTCACCCTCTCCCACACACACACTCACCCCCTCCCACACACACACACTCACACTCCGCCACACACACACACACACTCACCCTCCCCCACACACACACACACACTCACCCTCCCCCCCACACACACACTCAGCCACTCCCTCACACACACACACTCACCCTCTCCCACACACACACACACTCACACTCTCGCGCACACACACACACAGTCACCCTCTCCCTCACACACACACTCACCCACTCCCTCTCACACACACTCATGCACAACATCAAAAACACACACTCAACCAATCCCTCACACAGACACCCTCTCCCTCACACACTCACCCACTCCCTCACAGACACACACTCACCCTCTCCCTCACACACACACTCACCCTCTCCTTCACACACACACACTAACCCTCTCCCTCACACACACAAACACCCTCTCCCTCACACACACACACTCACCCTGACCCTCACACACACAAACACCCTCTCCATCATACACACACTCACCCTCTCCCTCACACAAACTCAGCCTCACCCTCACACACACACTCACCAACTCCCTCTCACACTCACCCTCTCCCACAAACACACACTCACCCTCTCCCTAACAGACACACACTCACCCTCTCCCTCACACACACACACTCACCCTCTACCTCACACACACTCACACTCTCCCCCACACACACACTCACCCTCTCCCTCACACACACACCCTCTCCCACACACAAACACACACACTCACCCTCTCCCTCACACACACACACTCACCCTCTACCTCACACACACTCACCCTCTCCCCCACACACACACTCACCCTCTCCCTCACACACACTCACCCTCACACACAGACTCACCCTCTCCCTCACACACACTCACCCACTCCCTCACACAAACACACTCACCCTCTCCCTCACACACACACTCACCCTCTCCCTCACACACACACACTCACCCTCTCCCTCATACACACACTCACCTTCACCCTCACAGACACACAACCTCTCCCTCACACACACACACCCTCTCCCTGAAACACACACACTCACTCACCCTCTACCTAACACACACACTCACCCTCTGCCTCACACACACACACTCACTCTCTCCCTCACACACACACTCACTCATTCCCTCACACACACACACACTCACCCTCTCCCGCACACACAAACACTCACCCTCTGCCTCAAACACACACTCACCCTCTCCCTCACACACAAATACTCACCCTCTCCCTCGCACACACACTCACTCTCTCCCTCACAAACACACTCACCCTCTCCGTCTCAGACACACACTCACGCTCTCCCTCACACACAGACACTCACCCTCTCCCTCACACACACACACTCACCCAAACCCTCACACACACACACTCACCCTCTCCCACACACACACTCACCCTCTCCCACACACACACTCTCAACCTCTCCCACACACACACACACTCACCCACTAGATCACACACATACACTCACCCACTCCCATACACAGACACTCACCCTCTCGCACACACAAACACTCACCCTCTCTGTCACACACACACACTCACCCTGTCCAACACACACACACACGCTCACCCATTCCCTCACACACACCTCACCCTCTCCCTCACACACACACTCACCCTCTCCCTCACACACACCTCACCCTCTCCCTCACACACATACTCACCCACTCCATCAAACACACACACTCACCCTCTCCCCCAAACACACATGCACCCTCTCCCTCACACACACACTCACCTCATCCCTCACACACACACACTCACCCTCTCCCATGCACACACACACTCACCCTCTCCCACACACATACACTCATCCTCTCCCACAGACACAGACACACACTCACCATCTCCAACACACACTCACCCACTCCCTCACACACACACACTCACCCTCACCCTCACACACACACACACTCACCCTCCCCCACACACACACACACACTCACCCTCCCCCACACACACACTCACCCACTCCCTCACACACACACACTCACCCTCACCCTCACACATACACACTCACCCTCTCCCACACACACACACACTCACCCTCCCCCCGACACACACACACTCATCCTCCCCACACACACACACTCTCCCACTCCCTCACACACACACTCACCCTCTCGCTGACACACACACAATCACTCACCCTCTACCTAACACACACACTCACCCTCTGCCTCATTCACACACCGACCGTCTCCCTCACACACACACACTCATCCTCTCAATCACACACAAACACTCACCCTCTCCCTCACACACACACACTCACCCTCTCCCTCACACATACACTCATCCTCTCCCTCACACACACACACTCACCCTCTCCCTCACACACACACTCACCCTCTCCCTCACACACACACCCTCTCCCAAACACACACACACACTCTCAAACTCTCCCACACACACACACACTCACCCTCTTCCAAACACACACACACTCACCCTCCTCCACACACACACACCATCTCCCTCAGACCCACACTCACCGTCTCCCTCAAACAAACATCAGCCTCTCAGTCACACACACACTCACCCTCCTCCACAAACACACACCATCTCCCTCACACACACACTCACCCTCTCCCTCACACACACATACTCACCTTCTCCCACAGACACACACACACACTCAAACTCTCCCACACACACACACTCACCCAGTAGCTCACACACATACACTCACCCATTCCCTCACACACACACTCACCCTCTTGCACAGACAAACACTCACCGTCTCAGTCACACACACACACTCACCCACTCCCCCACACACACACACTCACACATTCCCTCACACACACACTCACCCTCTCCCTCACACACATACTCACACACTCCATCACACACACACACTCACCCTCTCCCCCAAACACACACTCCCTCACTCCCTCAAACACACTCACCCTCTACCTCACACACACACTCACCATCTCCCTCACACACACACACTCACCCACTCCCTCAAACACACACATTCACCCTCTCCCACACACATACGCTCACCCTCTCCCACAGACACACACACACACTCACCCACTCCCTCACACACACGCAATCTCCCAGACCCTCACACACACACACTCACCCTCTCCCACACACACACACATTCACCCTCTCCCACACACACACACACTCACCCTCTCCCACACACACACACTCACCCTCTCCCACACACACACTCACCCCCTCCCACACACACACACTCACACTCCGCCACACACACACACACTCACCCTCCCCCACACACACACACACACTCACCCTCTCCCTCACACACACACTCACCCTCTCCCTCACACACACACTCACCCTCTCCCTCACACACACACAATCACCCTCTCCATCACACACACACACTCACCATCTCCCTCACACACACACACTCACCCTTTCTCTCTCACACACACACACTCACACTCTCCCTCACACACACACACACTCACCCTCTCCCTCACACACAGACACTCACTCTCTCCCTCATACACACACACTCACCCTCTCCCTCACACACACACACTCACCCTCTACCTCACACACAAACTCACCCTCTGCCCCACACACACACTCACCCTCTCCCTCACACACAGACCCTCTCCCACACACAAACACACACACTCACCCTCTCCCTCACACACACACACTTACCCTCTCCTACACACACACACACACACACACACACACACTCTCAACCTCTCCCAGACACACAAACACTCAGCCACTCCCACACACACACACACTCACCCTCTTCCAAACACACACACACTCACCCTCCTCCACACACACACACCATCTCCCTCAAACACACACTCACCCTCTCCCTCAAACAAACATCACCATCTCAGTCACACACACAAACTCAGCCTCTCCCACACACACACACACACTCACCTTCCCCCTCACAGACACACTCACCCTCTCCTTCACACATACATACTCACCTTCTCCCAAAGACACACACACTCACACACTCCCAGACACAAACTCAGCCACTCCCTCACACACACACTCACCAACTCCCTCACACACTCACCCTCTCCCACAAACACACACTCACCCTCTCGCTCACACACACACACTCAACCTCTACCTCACACAGACACTCACCCTCACCCACACACACACACCCACTCCCTCACACACACACTCATCCTCTCCCACAAACATACACACACCCTCTCCCTCACACACACAATCACTTCATCCCTCACACAGACACACTCACCCTCTCCCTCACACACACACTCACCCTCTCACTCACACACACACACCCTCTCCCTCACACAGACACTCACCCTCTCCCTCACACAAACACACTCACCCTCTCCCTCACACACACTCACCCTCACACACAGACTCACCCTCTCCCTCACACACACTCACCCACTCCCTCACACAAACACACTCACCCTCTCCCTCACACACACACTCACCCTCTCCCTCACACACACACACTCACCCTCTCCCTCACACACACACTCACCTTCACCCTCACAGACACACAACCTCTCCCTCACACACACACACCCTCTCCCTGACACACACACACACACTCACTCTCTCCCTCACACACACACTCACTCACTCCCTCACACACACACACTCACCCTCTCCCGCACACACAAGTACTCACCCTCTGCCTCAAACACACACTCACCCTCTCCCTCACACACAAATACTCACCCTCTCCCTCACACACACACTCACTCTCTCCCTCACAAACACACTCACCCTCTCCGTCACAGACACACACTCACCCTCTCCCTCACACACACACACTCACCCAAACCCTCACACACACACACTCATCCTCGCCCACACATACACTCACCCTCTCCCACACACACACTCTCAACCTCTCCCACACACACACACACTCACCCACAAGATCACACACATACACTCACCCACTCCCTCACACAGACACTCACCATCTCGTACAAACAAACACTCACCCTCTCTGTCACACACACACACTCACCCTCGCCAACACACACACACACGCTCACCCATTCCCTCACACACACCTCACCCTCTCTGTCACACACACACTCACCCTCTCCCTCACACACACACTCACCCTCTCCCTCACACACACCTCACCCTCTCCCTCACACACATACTCACCCACTCCATCAAACACACACACTCACCCTCTCCCCCAAACACACATGCACCCTCTCCCTCACACACACACTCACCTCATCCCTCACACACACACACTCACCCTCTCCCATGCACACACACACTCACCCTCTCCCACACACATACACTCATCCTCTCCCACAGACACAGACACACACTCACCATCTCCAACACACACTCACCCACTCCCTCACACACACACACTCACCCTCACCCTCACACACACACACACTCACCCTCCCCCACACACACACACACTCACCCTCCCCCACACACACACTCACCCACTCCCTCACACACACACACTCACCCTCACCCTCACACACACACACTCACCCTCTCCCACACACACACACACTCACCCTCCCCCCGACACACACACACTCATCCTCCCCACACACACACACTCTCCCACTCCCTCACACACACACTCACCCTCTCGCTGACACACACACAATCACTCACCCTCTACCTAACACACACACTCACCCTCTGCCTCATTCACACACCGACCGTCTCCCTCACACACACACACTCATCCTCTCAATCACACACAAACACTCACCCTCTCCCTCACACACACACACTCACCCTCTCCCTCACACATACAGTCACCCTCTCCCTCACACACACACACTCACCCTCTCCCTCACACACACACTCACCCTCTCCCTCACACACACACCCTCTCCCAAACACACACACACACTCTCAAACTCTCCCACACACACACACACTCACCCTCTTCCAAACACACACACACTCACCCTCCTCCACACACACACACCATCTCCCTCAGACCCACACTCACCGTCTCCCTCAAACAAACATCAGCCTCTCAGTCACACACACACTCACCCTCCTCCACAAACACACACCATCTCCCTCACACACACACTCACCCTCTCCCTCACACACACATACTCACCTTCTCCCACAGACACACACACACACTCAAACTCTCCCACGCACACACACTCACCCAGTAGCTCACACACATACACTCACCCATTCCCTCACACACACACTCACCCTCTTGCACAGACAAACACTCACCGTCTCAGTCACACACACACACTCACCCACTCCCCCACACACACACACTCACACATTCCCTCACACACACACTCACCCTCTCCCTCACACACATACTCACACACTCCATCACACACACACACTCACCCTCTCCCCCAAACACACACTCCCTCACTCCCTCAAACACACTCACCCTCTACCTCACACACACACTCACCATCTCCCTCACACACACACACTCACCCACTCCCTCAAACACACACATTCACCCTCTCCCACACACATACGCTCACCCTCTCCCACAGACACACACACACACTCACCCACTCCCTCACACACACGCAATCTCCCAGACCCTCACACACACACACTCACCCTCTCCCACACACACACACATTCACCCTCTCCCACACACACACACACTCACCCTCTCCCACACACACACACTCACCCTCTCCCACACACACACTCACCCCCTCCCACACACACACACTCACACTCCGCCACACACACACACACTCACCCTCCCCCACACACACACACACACTCACCCTCTCCCTCACACACACACTCACCCTCTCCCTCACACACACACTCACCCTCTCCCTCACACACACACAATCACCCTCTCCATCACACACACACACTCACCATCTCCCTCACACACACACACTCACCCTTTCTCTCTCACACACACACACTCACACTCTCCCTCACACACACACACACTCACCCTCTCCCTCACACACAGACACTCACTCTCTCCCTCATACACACACACTCACCCTCTCCCTCACACACACACACTCACCCTCTACCTCACACACAAACTCACCCTCTGCCCCACACACACACTCACCCTCTCCCTCACACACAGACCCTCTCCCACACACAAACACACACACTCACCCTCTCCCTCACACACACACACTTACCCTCTCCTACACACACACACACACACACACACTCTCAACCTCTCCCAGACACACAAACACTCAGCCACTCCCACACACACACACACTCACCCTCTTCCAAACACACACACACTCACCCTCCTCCACACACACACACCATCTCCCTCAAACACACACTCACCCTCTCCCTCAAACAAACATCACCATCTCAGTCACACACACAAACTCAGCCTCTCCCACACACACACACACACTCACCTTCCCCCTCACAGACACACTCACCCTCTCCTTCACACATACATACTCACCTTCTCCCAAAGACACACACACTCACACACTCCCAGACACAAACTCAGCCACTCCCTCACACACACACTCACCAACTCCCTCACACACTCACCCTCTCCCACAAACACACACTCACCCTCTCGCTCACACACACACACTCAACCTCTACCTCACACAGACACTCACCCTCACCCACACACACACACCCACTCCCTCACACACACACTCATCCTCTCCCACAAACATACACACACCCTCTCCCTCACACACACAATCACTTCATCCCTCACACAGACACACTCACCCTCTCCCTCACACACACACTCACCCTCTCACTCACACACACACACCCTCTCCCTCACACAGACACTCACCCTCTCACTCACACAAACACACTCACCCTCTCCCTCACACACACTCACCCTCACACACAGACTCACCCTCTCCCTCACACACACTCACCCACTCCCTCACACAAACACACTCACCCTCTCCCTCACACACACACTCACCCTCTCCCTCACACACACACACTCACCCTCTCCCTCACACACACACTCACCTTCACCCTCACAGACACACAACCTCTCCCTCACACACACACACCCTCTCCCTGACACACACACACTCACTCACCCTCTACCTAACACACACACTCACCCTCTGCCTCACACACACACACTCACTCTCTCCCTCACACACACACTCACTCACTCCCTCACACACACACACTCACCCTCTCCCGCACACACAAGTACTCACCCTCTGCCTCAAACACACACTCACCCTCTCCCTCACACACAAATACTCACCCTCTCCCTCACACACACACTCACTCTCTCCCTCACAAACACACTCACCCTCTCCGTCACAGACACACACTCACGCTCTCCCTCACACACACACACTCACCCAAACCCTCACACACACACACTCATCCTCGCCCACACATACACTCACCCTCTCCCACACACACACTCTCAACCTCTCCCACACACACACACACTCACCCACAAGATCACACACATACACTCACCCACTCCCTCACACAGACACTCACCATCTCGTACAAACAAGCACTCACCCTCTCTGTCACACACACACACTCACCCTCACCAACACACACACACACGCTCACCCATTCCCTCACACACACCTCACCCTCTCTGTCACACACACACTCACACACTCCATCAAACACAAACACTCACCCTCTCCCCCAAACACACATGCACCCTCTCCCTCACACACACACTCACCTCATCCCTCACACACACACACTCACCCTCTCCCCCAAACACACATGCACCCTCTCCCTCACACACACACTTACCTCATCCCTCACACACACACACTCACTCTCTCCCATGCACACACACACTCACCCTCTCCCACACACATACACTCATCCTCTCCCACAGACACAGACACACACTCACCATCTCCAACACACACTCACCCACTCCCTCACACACACACACTCACCCTCACCCTCACACACACACACAATCACACTCTCCCACACATACACACATTCACCCTCTCCCACATACACACACACTCACCCTCTCCCACACACACACACACTCACCCTCCCCCCCCACCGCACACACACACACTCACCCTCCCCCACACACACACTCACCCACTCCCTCACACACACACACTCACCCTCACCCTCACACACACACACTCACCCTCTCCCACACACACACACTCACCCTCCCCCCCACACACACACACACATCCTCCCCACACACACACACTCTCCCAGTCCCTCACACACAGACTCACCCTCTCCCTTACACACACTCACCCTCTCCCTCACACACACACACTCACCCTTTCCCACACACACACACACTCAGCCACTCCTTCACACACACACTCACCCTGTCCCTCACACACACACTCACCCTCTCGCACACACACACACAGTCACCCTCTCCCTCACACACACACTCACCCACTCCCTCTCACACACACTCATGCACAACATCAAAAACACACACTCAACCAATCCCTCACACAGACACTCACCCTCTCCCTCACACACTCACCCACTCCCTCACAGACACACACTCACCCTCTCCCTCACACACACACTCACCCTCTCCCTCACACACACACACTAACCCTCTCCCTCACACACACAAACACCCTCTCCCTCACACACACACACTCACCCTGACCCTCACACACACAAACACCCTCTCCATCACAGACACACTCACCCTCTCCCTCACACACACACACTCACCATCTACCTCACACACACACTCACCCACACCCCCACACACTCACTCACCCTCTCCCTCACACACACACACTCTCCCACACACACACACACACACTCACCCTCTCTCACACACACACTCACTCGCTCCCTCACAAACACACACACCATCTCCCTCAAACACGCACTCACCCTCTCCCTCAAACAAACATCACCCTCACAGTCACACACACAAACTCACCCTCTCCCACACACACACACACTCACCTTCTCCCACAGACACACACACTCACCCACTCCCACACACAAACTCAGCCTCACCCTCACACACACACTCACCAACGCCCTCTCACACTCACCCTCTGCCACAAACACACACTCACCCTCTCCCTAACAGACACACACTCACCCTCTACCTCACACACACACACTCACCCTCTACCTCACACACACTCACCCTCTCCCCCACACACACACTCACCCTCTCCCTCACACACACACCCTCTCCCACACACAAACACACACACTCACCCTCTCCCTCACACACACACACTCACCCTCTACCTCACACACACTCACCCTCTCCCCCACACACACACTCACCCTCTCCCTCACACACACACCCTCTCCCACACACACACACACACTCTCAACCTCTCCCACACACACACACACTCACCCACTTCCAAACACACACACACTCACCCTCCTCCACACACACACACCATCTCCCTCAGACACACATGCACCCTCTCCCTCACACACACACTCACCTCATCCCTCACACACACACACTCACCCTCTCCCATGCACACACACACTCACCCTCTCCCACACACATACACTCATCCTCTCCCACAGACACAGACACACACTCACCATCTCCAACACACACTCACCCACTCCCTCACACACACACACTCACCCTCACCCTCACACACACACACACTCACCCTCCCCCACACACACACACACTCACCCACTCCCTCACACACACACACTCACCCTCACCCTCACACACACACACTCACCCTCTCCCACACACACACACACACTCACCCTCCCCCCGACACACACACACTCATCCTCCCCACACACACACACTCTCCCACTCCCTCACACACACACTCACCCTCTCGCTGACACACACACAATCACTCACCCTCTACCTAACACACACACTCACCCTCTGCCTCATTCACACACCGACCGTCTCCCTCACACACACACACTCATCCTCTCAATCACACACAAACACTCACCCTCTCCCTCACACACACACACTCACCCTCTCCCTCACACACACACTCACCCTCTCCCTCACACACACACACTCACCCTCTCCCTCACACACACACTCACCCTCTCCCTCACACACACACCCTCTCCCAAACACACACACACACTCTCAAACTCTCCCACACACACACACACTCACCCTCTTCCAAACACACACACACTCACCCTCCTCCACACACACACACCATCTCCCTCAGACCCACACTCACCCTCTCCCTCAAACAAACATCAGCCTCTCAGTCACACACACACTCACCCTCCTCCACAAACACACACCATCTCCCTCACACACACACTCACCCTCTCCCTCACACACACATACTCACCTTCTCCCACAGACACACACACACACTCAAACTCTCCCACACACACACACTCACCCAGTAGCTCACACACATACACTCACCCATTCCCTCACACACACACTCACCCTCTTGCACAGACAAACACTCACCGTCTCAGTCACACACACACACTCACCCACTCCCACACACACACACACTCACACATTCCCTCACACACACACTCACCCTCTCCCTCACACACATACTCACACACTCCATCACACACACACACTCACCCTCTCCCCCAAACACACACTCCCTCACTCCCTCACACACACTCACCCTCTACCTCACACACACACTCACCATCTCCCTCACACACACACACTCACCCACTCCCTCAAACACACACATTCACCCTCTCCCACACACATACGCTCACCCTCTCCCACAGACACACACACACACTCACCCACTCCCTCACACACACGCAATCTCCCAGACCCTCACACACACACACTCACCCTCTCCCACACACACACACATTCACCCTCTCCCACACACACACACACTCACCCTCTCCCACACACACACACTCACCCTCTCCCACACACACACTCACCCCCTCCCACACACACACACTCACACTCCGCCACACACACACTCACCCTCCCCCACACACACACACACACTCACCCTCTCCCTCACACACACACTCACCCTCTCCCTCACACACACACAATCACCCTCTCCATCACACACACACACTCACCATCTCCCTCACACACACACACTCACCCTTTCTCTCTCACACACACACACTCACACTCTCCCTCACACACACACACACTCACCCTCTCCCTCACACACAGACACTCACTCTCTCCCTCATACACACACACTCACCCTCTCCCTCACACACACACACTCACCCTCTACCTCACACACAAACTCACCCTCTGCCCCACACACACACTCACCCTCTCCCTCACACACAGACCCTCTCCCACACACAAACACACACACTCACCCTCTCCCTCACACACACACACTTACCCTCTCCTACACACACACACACACACACACACACACTCTCAACCTCTCCCAGACACACAAACACTCAGCCACTCCCACACACACACACACTCACCCTCTTCCAAACACACACACACTCACCCTCCTCCACACACACACACCATCTCCCTCAAACACACACTCACCCTCTCCCTCAAACAAACATCACCATCTCAGTCACACACACAAATTCAGCCTCTCCCACACACACACACACACTCACCTTCCCCCTCACAGACACACTCACCCTCTCCTTCACACATACATACTCACCTTCTCCCAAAGACACACACACTCACACACTCCCAGACACAAACTCAGCCACTCCCTCACACACACACTCACCAACTCCCTCACACACTCACCCTCTCCCACAAACACACACTCACCCTCTCGCTCACACACACACACTCAACCTCTACCTCACACAGACACTCACCCTCACCCACACACACACACCCACTCCCTCACACACACACTCATCCTCTCCCACAAACATACACACACCCTCTCCCTCACACACACAATCACTTCATCCCTCACACAGACACACTCACCCTCTCCCTCACACACACACTCACCCTCTCACTCACACACACACACCCTCTCCCTCACACAGACACTCACCCTCTCACTCACACAAACACACTCACCCTCTCCCTCACACACACTCACCCTCACACACAGACTCACCCTCTCCCTCACACACACTCACCCACTCCCTCACACAAACACACTCACCCTCTCCCTCACACACACACTCACCCTCTCCCTCACACACACACACTCACCCTCTCCCTCACACACACACTCACCCTCTCCCTCACACACACACTCACCCTCTCCCTCACACACACACAATCACCCTCTCCATCACACACACACACTCACCATCTCCCTCACACACACACACTCACCCTTTCTCTCTCACACACACACACTCACACTCTCCCTCACACACACACACACTCACCCTCTCCCTCACACACAGACACTCACTCTCTCCCTCATACACACACACTCACCCTCTCCCTCACACACACACACTCACCCTCTACCTCACACACAAACTCACCCTCTGCCCCACACACACACTCACCCTCTCCCTCACACACAGACCCTCTCCCACACACAAACACACACACTCACCCTCTCCCTCACACACACACACTTACCCTCTCCTACACACACACACACACACACACACACACTCTCAACCTCTCCCAGACACACAAACACTCAGCCACTCCCACACACACACACACTCACCCTCTTCCAAACACACACACACTCACCCTCCTCCACACACACACACCATCTCCCTCAAACACACACTCACCCTCTCCCTCAAACAAACATCACCATCTCAGTCACACACACAAACTCAGCCTCTCCCACACACACACACACACTCACCTTCCCCCTCACAGACACACTCACCCTCTCCTTCACACATACATACTCACCTTCTCCCAAAGACACACACACTCACACACTCCCAGACACAAACTCAGCCACTCCCTCACACACACACTCACCAACTCCCTCACACACTCACCCTCTCCCACAAACACACACTCACCCTCTCGCTCACACACACACACTCAACCTCTACCTCACACAGACACTCACCCTCACCCACACACACACACCCACTCCCTCACACACACACTCATCCTCTCCCACAAACATACACACACCCTCTCCCTCACACACACAATCACTTCATCCCTCACACAGACACACTCACCCTCTCCCTCACACACACACTCACCCTCTCACTCACACACACACACCCTCTCACTCACACAGACACTCACCCTCTCACTCACACAAACACACTCACCCTCTCCCTCACACACACTCACCCTCACACACAGACTCACCCTCTCCCTCACACACACTCACCCACGCCCTCACACAAACACACTCACCCTCTCCCTCACACACACACTCACCCTCTCCCTCACACACACACACTCACCCTCTCCCTCACACACACACTCACCTTCACCCTCACAGACACACAACCTCTCCCTCACACACACACACCCTCTCCCTGACACACACACACTCACTCACCCTCTACCTAACACACACACTCACCCTCTGCCTCACACACACACACTCACTCTCTCCCTCACACACACACTCACTCACTCCCTCACACACACACACTCACCCTCTCCCGCACACACAAGTACTCACCCTCTGCCTCAAACACACACTCACCCTCTCCCTCACACACAAATACTCACCCTCTCCCTCGCACACACACTCACTCTCTCCCTCACAAACACACTCACCCTCTCCGTCACAGACACACACTCACCCTCTCCCTCACACACACACACTCACCCAAACCCTCACACACACACACTCATCCTCGCCCACACATACACTCACCCTCTCCCACACACACACTCTCAACCTCTCCCACACACACACACACTCACCCACAAGATCACACACATACACTCACCCACTCCCTCACACAGACACTCACCATCTCGTACAAACAAACACTCACCCTCTCTGTCACACACACACACTCACCCTCTCCAACACACACACACGCTCACCCATTCCCTCACACACACCTCACCCTCTCTGTCACACACACACTCACACACTCCATCAAACACAAACACTCACCCTCTCCCCCAAACACACATGCACCCTCTCCCTCACACACACACTCACCTCATCCCTCACACACACACACTCACCCTCTCCCCCAAACACACATGCACCCTCTCCCTCACACACACACTTACCTCATCCCTCACACACACACACTCACTCTCTCCCATGCACACACACACTCACCCTCTCCCACACACATACACTCATCCTCTCCCACAGACACAGACACACACTCACCATCTCCAACACACACTCACCCACTCCCTCACACACACACACTCACCCTTACCCTCACACACACACACAATCACACTCTCCCACACATACACACATTCACCCTCTCCCACATACACACACACTCACCCTCTCCCACACACACACACACTCACCCTCCCCCCCCGCACACACACACACTCACCCTCCCCCACACACACACTCACCCACTCCCTCACACACACACACTCACCCTCACCCTCACACACACACACTCACCCTCTCCCACACACACACACTCACCCTCCCCCCCACACACACACACACATCCTCCCCACACACACACACTCTCCCAGTCCCTCACACACAGACTCACCCTCTCCCTTACACACACTCACCCTCTCCCTCACACACACACACTCACCCTTTCCCACACACACACACACTCAGCCACTCCTTCACACACACACTCACCCTGTCCCTCACACACACACTCACCCTCTCGCACACACACACACAGTCACCCTCTCCCTCACACACACACTCACCCACTCCCTCTCACACACACTCATGCACAACATCAAAAACACACACTCAACCAATCCCTCACACAGACACTCACCCTCTCCCTCACACACTCACCCACTCCCTCACAGACACACACTCACCCTCTCCCTCACACACACACTCACCCTCTCCCTCACACACACACACTAACCCTCTCCCTCACACACACAAACACCCTCTCCCTCACACACACACACTCACCCTGACCCTCACACACACAAACACCCTCTCCATCACAGACACACTCACCCTCTCCCTCACACACACACACTCACCATCTACCTCACACACACACTCACCCACACCCCCACACACTCACTCACCCTCTCCCTCACACACACACACTCTCCCACACACACACACACACACTCACCCTCTCTCACACACACACTCACCCGCTCCCTCACAAACACACACACCATCTCCCTCAAACACGCACTCACCCTCTCCCTCAAACAAACATCACCCTCACAGTCACACACACAAACTCACCCTCTCCCACACACACACACACTCACCTTCTCCCACAGACACACACACTCACCCACTCCCACACACAAACTCAGCCTCACCCTCACACACACACTCACCAACGCCCTCTCACACTCACCCTCTCCCACAAACACACACTCACCCTCTCCCTAACAGACACACACTCACCCTCTACCTCACACACACACACTCACCCTCTACCTCACACACACTCACCCTCTCCCCCACACACACACTCACCCTCTCCCTCACACACACACCCTCTCCCACACACAAACACACACACTCACCCTCTCCCTCACACACACACACTCACCCTCTACCTCACACACACTCACCCTCTGCCCCACACACACACTCACCCTCTCCCTCACACACACACCCTCTCCCACACACACACACACACTCTCAACCTCTCCCACACACACACACACTCACCCACTTCCAAACACACACACACTCACCCTCCTCCACACACACACACCATCTCCCTCAGACACACATGCACCCTCTCCCTCACACACACACTCACCTCATCCCTCACACACACACACTCACCCTCTCCCATGCACACACACACTCACCCTCTCCCACACACATACACTCATCCTCTCCCACAGACACAGACACACACTCACCATCTCCAACACACACTCACCCACTCCCTCACACACACACACTCACCCTCACCCTCACACACACACACACTCACCCTCCCCCACACACACACACACTCACCCACTCCCTCACACACACACACTCACCCTCACCCTCACACACACACACTCACCCTCTCCCACACACACACACACACACTCACCCTCCCCCCGACACACACACACTCATCCTCCCCACACACACACACTCTCCCACTCCCTCACACACACACTCACCCTCTCGCTGACACACACACAATCACTCACCCTCTACCTAACACACACACTCACCCTCTGCCTCATTCACACACCGACCGTCTCCCTCACACACACACACTCATCCTCTGAATCACACACAAACACTCACCCTCTCCCTCACACACACACACTCACCCTCTCCCTCACACACACACTCACCCTCTCCCTCACACACACACACTCACCCTCTCCCTCACACACACACTCACCCTCTCCCTCACACACACACCCTCTCCCAAACACACACACACACTCTCAAACTCTCCCACACACACACACACTCACCCTCTTCCAAACACACACACACTCACCCTCCTCCACACACACACACCATCTCCCTCAGACCCACACTCACCCTCTCCCTCAAACAAACATCAGCCTCTCAGTCACACACACACTCACCCTCCTCCACAAACACACACCATCTCCCTCACACACACACTCACCCTCTCCCTCACACACACATACTCACCTTCTCCCACAGACACACACACACACTCAAACTCTCCCACACACACACACTCACCCAGTAGCTCACACACATACACTCACCCATTCCCTCACACACACACTCACCCTCTTGCACAGACAAACACTCACCGTCTCAGTCACACACACACACTCACCCACTCCCACACACACACACACTCACACATTCCCTCACACACACACTCACCCTCTCCCTCACACACATACTCACACACTCCATCACACACACACACTCACCCTCTCCCCCAAACACACACTCCCTCACTCCCTCACACACACTCACCCTCTACCTCACACACACACTCACCATCTCCCTCACACACACACACTCACCCACTCCCTCAAACACACACATTCACCCTCTCCCACACACATACGCTCACCCTCTCCCACAGACACACACACACACTCACCCACTCCCTCACACACACGCAATCTCCCAGACCCTCACACACACACACTCACCCTCTCCCACACACACACACATTCACCCTCTCCCACACACACACACACTCACCCTCTCCCACACACACACACTCACCCTCTCCCACACACACACTCACCCCCTCCCACACACACACACTCACACTCCGCCACACACACACTCACCCTCCCCCACACACACACACACACTCACCCTCTCCCTCACACACACACTCACCCTCTCCCTCACACACACACAATCACCCTCTCCATCACACACACACACTCACCATCTCCCTCACACACACACACTCACCCTTTCTCTCTCACACACACACACTCACACTCTCCCTCACACACACACACACTCACCCTCTCCCTCACACACAGACACTCACTCTCTCCCTCATACACACACACTCACCCTCTCCCTCACACACACACACTCACCCTCTACCTCACACACAAACTCACCCTCTGCCCCACACACACACTCACCCTCTCCCTCACACACAGACCCTCTCCCACACACAAACACACACACTCACCCTCTCCCTCACACACACACACTTACCCTCTCCTACACACACACACACACACACACACACACTCTCAACCTCTCCCAGACACACAAACACTCAGCCACTCCCACACACACACACACTCACCCTCTTCCAAACACACACACACTCACCCTCCTCCACACACACACACCATCTCCCTCAAACACACACTCACCCTCTCCCTCAAACAAACATCACCATCTCAGTCACACACACAAACTCAGCCTCTCCCACACACACACACACACTCACCTTCCCCCTCACAGACACACTCACCCTCTCCTTCACACATACATACTCACCTTCTCCCAAAGACACACACACTCACACACTCCCAGACACAAACTCAGCCACTCCCTCACACACACACTCACCAACTCCCTCACACACTCACCCTCTCCCACAAACACACACTCACCCTCTCGCTCACACACACACACTCAACCTCTACCTCACACAGACACTCACCCTCACCCACACACACACACCCACTCCCTCACACACACACTCATCCTCTCCCACAAACATACACACACCCTCTCCCTCACACACACAATCACTTCATCCCTCACACAGACACACTCACCCTCTCCCTCACACACACACTCACCCTCTCACTCACACACACACACCCTCTCACTCACACAGACACTCACCCTCTCACTCACACAAACACACTCACCCTCTCCCTCACACACACTCACCCTCACACACAGACTCACCCTCTCCCTCACACACACTCACCCACTCCCTCACACAAACACACTCACCCTCTCCCTCACACACACACTCACCCTCTCCCTCACACACACACACTCACCCTCTCCCTCATACACACACTCACCTTCACCCTCACAGACACACAACCTCTCCCTCACACACACACACCCTCTCCCTGACACACACACACTCACTCACCCTCTACCTAACACACACACTCACCCTCTGCCTCACACACACACACTCACTCTCTCCCTCACACACACACATCACTCACTCCCTCACACACACACACTCACCCTCTCCCGCACACACAAGTACTCACCCTCTGCCTCAAACACACACTCACCCTCTCCCTCACACACAAATACTCACCCTCTCCCTCGCACACACACTCACTCTCTCCCTCACAAACACACTCACCCTCTCCGTCACAGACACACACTCACCCTCTCCCTCACACACACACACTCACCCAAACCCTCACACACACACACTCATCCTCGCCCACACATACACTCACCCTCTCCCACACACACACTCTCAACCTCTCCCACACACATACACTCACCCACTCCCTCACACAGACACTCACCATCTCGCACACACAAACACTCACCCTCTCTGTCACACACACACACTCACCCTCTCCAACACACACACACACGCTCACCCATTCCCTCACACACACCTCACCCTCTCTGTCACACACACACTCACACACTCCATCAAACACACACACTCACCCTCTCCCCCAAACACACATGCACCCTCTCCCTCACACACACACTCACCTCATCCCTCACACACACACACTCACCCTCTCCCCCAAACACACATGCACCCTCTCCCTCACACACACACTTACCTCATCCCTCACACACACACACTCACTCTCTCCCATGCACACACACACTCACCCTCTCCCACACACATACACTCATCCTCTCCCACAGACACAGACACACACTCACCATCTCCAACACACACTCACCCACTCCCTCACACACACACTCACCCTCACCCTCACACACACACACAATCACACTCTCCCACACATACACACATTCACCCTCTCCCACATACACACACACTCACCCTCTCCCACACACACACACACTCACCCTCCCCCCCCGCACACACACACACTCACCCTCCCCCACACACACACTCACCCACTCCCTCACACACACACACTCACCCTCACCCTCACACACACACACTCACCCTCTCCCACACACACACACTCACCCTCCCCCCCACACACACACACTCATCCTCCCCACACACACACACTCATCCTCCCCACACACACACACTCTCCCACTCCCTCACACACAGACTCACCCTTTCCCTTACACACACTCACCCTCTCCCTCACACACACACACTCACCCTTTCCCACACACACACACACTCAGCCACTCCTTCACACACACACTCACCCTGTCCCACACACACACACTCACCCTCTCGCACACACACACACAGTCACCCTCTCCCTCACACACACACTCACCCACTCCCTCTCACACACACTCATGCACAACATCAAAAACACACACTCAACCAATCCCTCACACAGACACTCACCCTCTCCCTCACACACTCACCCACTCCCTCACAGACACACACTCACCCTCTCTCTCACACACACACTCACCCTCTCCCTCACACACACACACTAACCCTCTCCCTCACACACACAAACACCCTCTCCCTCACACACACACACTCACCCTGACCCTCACACACACAAACACCCTCTCCATCACAGACACACTCACCCTCTCCCTCACACACACACACTCACCATCTACCTCACACACACACTCACCCACACCCCCACACACCCACTCACCCTCTCCCTCACACACACACACTCTCCCACACACACACACACACTCACCCTCTCTCACACACACACTCACCCGCTCCCTCACAAACACACACACCATCTCCCTCAAACACGCACTCACCCTCTCCCTCAAACAAACATCACCCTCACAGTCACACACACAAACTCACCCTCTCGCACACACACACACACACTCACCTTCTCCCACAGACACACACACTCACCCACTCCCACACACAAACTCAGCCTCACCCTCACACACACACTCACCAACGCCCTCTCACACTCACCCTCTCCCACAAACACACACTCACCCTCTCCCTAACAGACACACACTCACCCTCTACCTCACACACACACACTCACCCTCTACCTCACACACACTCACCCTCTCCCCCACACACACACTCACCCTCTCCCTCACACACACACCCTCTCCCACACACAAACACACACACTCACCTTCTCCCTCACACACACACACTCACCCTCTACCTCACACACACTCACCCTCTCCCCCACACACACACTCACCCTCTCCCTCACACACACACCCTCTCCCACACACACACACACACACTCTCAACCTCTCCCACACACACACACACTCACCCACTTCCAAACACACACACACTCACCCTCCTCCACACACGCACACCATCTCCCTCAGACACACACTCACCCTCTCCCTCAAACAAACATCAGCCTCTCAGTCACACACACACACACCCTCCTCCACAAACACACACCATCTCCCTCACACACACACTCACCCTCTCCCTCACATACACATACTCACCTTCTCCCACAGACACACACACTCACACACTCCCAGACACAAACTCAGCCAGTCCCACACACACACACTCACCCTCTCCCACAAACACACACACACACTCAACCTCTCCCACACACACACACTCACCCAGTAGCTCACACACATACACTCACCCATTCCCTCACACACACACTCACCCTCTCGCACAGACAAACACTCACCGTCTCAGTCACACACACACACTCACCCTCTCCCACACACACACACACTCACCCATTCCCTCACACACACACTCACCCTGTCCCTCACACACATACTCACACACTCCATCACACACACACACTCACCATCTCCCTCACACACACACACTCACCCACTCCCTCAAACACACACATTCACCCTCTCCCACAAACACACATACACCCTCTCCCTTACACACACATTCACCTCATCCCTCACACACACACACACTCACCCTCTCCCATGCACACACACACTCACCCTCTCCCACACACATACACTCACCCTCTCCCACAGACACACACACACACTCACCCACTCCCTCACACACACGCTCTCTCCCAGACCCTCACACACACACACTCACCCTCTCCCACACACACACACATTCACCCTCTCCCACACACACACACACTCACCCTCTCCCACACACACACACACTCACCCTCTCCCACACGCACACTCACCCTCTCCCACACACACACACACTCACACTCCCCCACACACACACACACCCTCCCCCACACACACACACTCACTCACTCCCTCACACACACACTTACCCTCTCCCTCACACACACACTCACCCTCTCCCTCACGCACACACAATCACCCTCTCCATCACACACACACTCACCATCTCCCTCATACACACACACTCACCCTCTCTCTCTCACAGACACACACTCACACTCTCCCTCACACACAAACACTCAACCTCTCCCTCACACACACACACTCACCCTCTACCTCAGATACACACTCACCCTGTCCCCCACAAACACACTCACCCTCTCCCTCACATACACACCCTCTCCCACACACACACACACTCACCCTCTCACTCACACACACACTCATCCGCTCCCTCACAAACACACTCACCCTCTCCCTCACACACACACACTCACCCTCTCCCTCACACACACACACACTCACCCTCTCCCACACACACACACACCCTCTCCCACACACACACTCACCCTCTCCCACACACACACACACTCACCCTCTCCCACACACACACACACACTCTCAACCTCTCCCAAAATCACACACACTCACCCACTCCCACACACAGCGACACTCACCCTCTCCCAAACACACACACACTCACCCTCCTCCACACAGACACACCATCTCCCTCAAACACGCACTCACCCTCTCCCTCACACAAACATCACCCTCTCAGTCACACACACAAACATACCCTCTCCCACACACACATACACTCACCTTCTCCCTCACACACTCACCTTCTCCCACAGACACAAACACTCACCCACTCCCACACACAAACTCAGCCTATCCCTTACACAGACACTCACCAACTCCCACACACACTCACCTTCTCCCACAAACACACACTCACCTTCTCGCTCACACACACTCAACCTCTACCTCACACAGATACTCACCCTCTCCCTCACACACACACACTCACCCATTCCCTCACACACACACTCACCCTCTCACTCACACACACACACCCTTTCCCTCACACACACACACTCACCCTGACCCACACACACACACTCACACTCTCCAACATATACACACATTCACCCTGTCCCACACACACACACACCCTCTCCCACACACACACACACTCACCCTCTCCCACACACACACACACACACTCACCCTCCCCCCCACACACACACACTCACCCTCCCCCCACACACACACTCACCCTCTCCCTCACACACACACACTCACTCACCCTCTCCCTCACACACACACACTCACTCACCCTCTCCCACACACACACACTCACCCTCTCCCACAAACACACACACACCCTCTCCCTCAAAAACACACTCACCCCCTCCCTCAAACACACACCCTCACCCTCTCCCTCACACACAAACACACCCATCCTCTCACTCCCACACACACTCAAGCTCTCCATCACACACACACACACTCACCCTCTCCCTCACACACACACACACACTCACCCTCTCCCTCATAAACACACTCACCCTGTCCCTCAAACACTCACAATCACCGTCTCCATCACACACACACACTCACCATCTCCCTCATACACACACACTCACCCTCTCCCTCACACACACACACTCACCCTCTCTCACACACACACACTCACCCTCTACCTCACACACACGCTCACCCTCTCCCCCACACACACACTCACCCTCTCACTCACACACACACTCACCCTCTCCCAAACACACACACACTCACCCTCCTCCACACACACACACCATCTCCCTCAAACACACACTCACCCTCTCCCTCAAACAAACATACGCCTCTCAATCACACACACAAACTCACCCTTTCCCTCACACACACAGTTAGCCTCTCCCTCACACACACACAACCTCTACCTCACACACACACACACCCTCTCCATCACACACACACTCACCCTCTCGCTGACACACACACAATCACTCACCCTCTACCTAACACACACACTCACCCTCTGCCTCATTCACACACTGACCCTCTCCCTCACACACACACACTCACCCTCTCCCTCACACACACACTCACCCTCTCCCTCACACACACACACTCATCCTCTCCCTCACACACACACACTCACCCTCTCCCTCACACACACACACTCACCCTCTCCCTCACACACACACACACCCTCTCCCTCACACACACACGCTCACCCTCTCCCTCACACACACACTCACCCTCTCCCTCACACACAGACACACACACTCTCCCTCACACACACACTCACTCTCTCCCTCACACACACACACTCACCCACTCCCAAACACACACACACTCAACCTCTCCCGCACACACAGACACTCACAATCTCCCTCACACACACACACTTAACCTCTCCCTCAAACACACACTCACCCTCTCCCTCACACACACACACTCACCCTCTCCCTCACACACACACACTCACCCTCTCCCTCACACAAAAACACTCACCATCTCCCTCAAGCACACACACCCTCTCCCTCACACACAAACACTCACCCTCTCCCTCGCACACACACTCACTCTCTCCCTCACAAACACACTCACCCTCTCCCTCACAAACACACTCACCCTCTCCCTCACAGACACACACTCACCCTCTCCCTCAAACAAACATCAGCCTCTCAGTCACACACACACTCACCCTCCTCCACAGACACACACCATCTCCCTCACACACACACTCACCCTCTCCCTCACACACACACACACTCACCCTCTCCCTCACGCACACACACACTCACCCTCTCCCTCACACAAAAACACTCACCATCTCCCTCAAGCACACACACCCTCTCCCTCACACACAAACACTCACCCTCTCCCTCGCACACACACTCACTCTCTCCCTCACAAGCACACTCACCCTCTCCCTCACAAACACACTCACCCTCTCCCTCACAGACACACACTCACCCTCTCCCTCAAACAAACATCAGCCTCTCAGTCACACACACACTCACCCTCCTCCACAGACACACACCATCTCCCTCACACACACACTCACCCTCTCCCTCACACACACATACTCACCTTCTCCCACAGACACACACACTCACACACTCCCAGACACAAATTCAGCCACTCCCACACACACACACTCAACCTCTCCCACAGCACACACACACACTCAACCTCTCCCACACACACACACTCACCCAGTAGCTCAAACACATACACTCACCCATTCCCTCACACACACACTCACACTCTCGCACAGACAAACACTCACCATCTCAGTCACACACACACACTCACCCTCTCCCACACACACACACACTCACCCATTCCCTCACACACACACTCACCCTCTCCCTCACACACATACTCACACACTCCATCACACACACACACTCACCCTCTCCCCCAAACACACACTCACTCACTCCTCACACACACTCACCCTCTACCTCACACACACACACTCACCATCTCCCTCTCACACACACACTCACCCTCTCCCACACACACACACACTCACCCTCTCCCACACACACACACACTCACCCTCTCCCACACACACACACACACTCACCCTCTCCCACACACACACACACACTCTCAACCTCTCCCAAAATCACACACACTCACCCACTCCCACACACAGAGACACTCACCCTCTCCCAAACACACACACACTCACCCTCCTCCACACAGACACACCATCTCCCTCAAACATGCACTCACCCTCTCCCTCACATAAACATCACCCTCTCAGTCACACACACAAACTCACCCTCTCCCACACACACACACTCACCTTCTCCCACAGACACACACACTCACCCACTCCCACACACAAACTCAGCCTCTACCTTACACAGACACTCACCAACTCCCTCACACACTCACCTTCTCCCAGAAACACACACTCACCTTCTCGCTCACACACACTCAACTTCTACCTCACACAGATACTCACCCTCTCCCTCACACACACACACTCACCCACTCCCTCACACAGAAACTCACCCTCTCACTCACACACACACACCCTTTCCCTCACACACACACACTCACCCTGACCCACACACACACACACACACTCACACTCTCCCACACACACACACATTCACCCTGTCCCACACACACACACACACTCACCCTCCCCCACACACACACACTCACCCACTCCCTCACACACACACACTCACCCTCTCCCACACACACACACACTCACCCACTCCAAAACACACACACTCACCCTCTCCCTCACACACACACTCACCCTGTCCCACACACACACACACTCACGCACTCCATCAAACATACACACTCAACCATTCCCTCACACACACACACACCCATCTTCTCACTCAGACACACACTCACCCACTCCCTCACACACACACTCACCCACTCCCTCACACACACACCCTCTTCCTCACATACACACTCACCCACTCCCTCACACACACACTCATCCTCTCCCACAAACACACACACACCCTCTCCCTCAAAAACACACTCACCCCCTCCCTCAAACACACACACTCACCCTCTCCCTCACACACAAACACACCCATCCTCTCACTCACACACACACTCAAGCTCTCCATCACACACACACACACACGCACCCTCTCCCTCACACACACACACTCACTCACCCTCTCCCTCACACACACACTCAGCCTCTCCCTCACAAACACACTCACCCTGTCCCTCAAACACACACTATCACCCTCTCCATCACACACACACACTCACCCTCTCCCTCACACGCACACACTCACCCTCTCTCTCACACACACTCACCCTCTACCTCACACACACGCTCACCCTCTCCCCCACACACACACTCACCCTCTCACTCACACACACACTCACCCTCTCCCAAACACACACACACTCACTCTCCTCCACACACACACCATCTCCCTAAAACACACACTCACCCTCTCCCTCAAACAAACATCAGCCTCTCAATCACACACACAAACTCACCCTCTCCCTCACACACACACTTAGCCTCTCCCTCACACACACACAACCTCTACCTCGCACACACACACACCCTCTCCATCACACACACACTCACCCTCTCCCTCACACACACACAATCACTCACCCTCTACCTAACACACACAGTCACCCTCTGCCTCATTCACACACTGACCCTCTCCCTCACACACACACTCAACCTCTCCCGCACACACAGACACTCACAATCTCCCTCACACACACACACTCAACCTCTCCCTCAAACACACACTCACCCTCTCCCTCACACACACACACTCACCCTCTCCCTCACACACACACACTCACCCTCTCCCTCACACACACACACACTCACCCTCTCCCTCACACAAAAACACTCACCATCTCCCTCAAGCACACACACCCTCTCCCTCACACACAAACACTCACCCTCTCCCTCGCACACACACTCACTCTCTCCCTCACAAACACACTCACCCTCTCCCTCACAAACACACTCACCCTCTCTCTCACAGACACACACTCACCCTCTCCCTCACACACAGACACTCACACTCTCCCTCACACACACACACTCACCCTCTCCTTCACACACACACACTCACCCACACCCTCACACGCACACGCCCTGTCCCTCACACACACACTCACCCTCTCCCTCACACACACACAGACTCACCCTCTCCCTCACACACACACTCACCCTTACCCTCACACACAAAAACACCCTCTAACTCACGCACACACCATCTCCCTCATGCACACACACTCACCCTCTCTCTCACACACACATACACTCACACTCTCCCTCACACACACACACTCACCCTCTCCCTCACACACACACTCACCCTCGACCTCACACAAACACTCAGCCTCTCCCCTCTCTCTCACACACACACACTCACCCTCTCCCTCACACACACACACTTCCCCTCTCCCACATACACACACACACACTCTGAACCTCTCCCAGACACACAAACATTCAACCACTCCCACACACACACACACTCACCCGCTCCCAAACACACACACACTCACCCTCCTCCACACACACACCATCTCCCTCAAACACACACTCACCCTCTCCCTCAAACAAACATCACCCTCTCAGTCACACACACAAACTCACCCTCTCCCACACACACACACACTCACCTTCTCCCTCACACACACACTCACCCGCTCCCTCACACACACACACTCACCTTCTCCCTCACACACACACTCACCCTCTCCCTCACACACACACACTCACCTTCTCCCACAGACACACACACTCACACACTCCCAGACACAAACTCAGCCACTCCCTCACACACACACTCACCAACTCCCTCACACACTCCCCCTCTCCCACAAACACACACTCAACCTCTCGCTCACACACACACACTCAACCTCTACGTCACACAGACACTCACCCTCAACCTCACACACACACACTCACCTTCTCCCTCACACACACACTCACCCTCTCCCTCACACACACACACTCACCTTCTCCCACAGACACACACACTCACACACTCCCAGACACAAACTCAGCCACTCCCTCACACACACACTCACCAACTCCCTCACACACTCCCCCTCTCCCACAAACACACACTCACCCTCTCGCTCACACACACACACTCAACCTCTACGTCACACAGACACTCACCCTCAACCTCACACACACACACTCACCCACTCCCTCACAGACACACACACACTCATCCTCTCCCACAAACACACACACACCCACTCCCTCACACACACACACACCTCATCCCACACACACACACTCACCCTCTCCCTCACACACACACTCACCCTCTCACTCACACACACACACTCACCCACTTCCTCACACACACACTCACCCTCTCCCTCACACACACACACACCCTCTCCCTCACACACACACTCACCCTCTCACACACACAAACACACTCACCCTCTCCCTCACACACACACACACACACACATTCTCCCTCACACACACACTCACTCTCTCCCTCACACACACACACTCACCCACTCCCTCACACACACACATCACCCTCTCCCTCACACACACACACTCAACCTCTCCCTCACACACACACACCCTCTCCCACACACACACACACACACACACACTCACCCTTTCACACACACACACTAACCCGCTCCCTCAGAAACACAGTCACCCTCTCCCTCACACACACGCACTCACCCTCTCCCTCACACACAGACACTCACCCTCTCCCTCACACACACACTCACCCTCTCCCTCACACACACACACTCACCATCTCCCCCACACACACACTCACACTCTCCCTCACACACACACCCTCTCCCACACACACACACACTCACTCACCCACTCACACACACACTCACCCTCTCCCACACACACACACACTCACCTATTCCCTCACACACACACTCACCCTCTCCCTCACACACATACTCACACACTCCATCACACACACACACTCACCCTCTCCCCCAAACACACACTCACTCACTCCCTCACACACACTCACCCTCTACCTCACACACACACACTCACCATCTCCCTCACACACACACACTCACCCACTCCCTCAAACACACACATTCACGCTCTACCTCACACACACACTCACCCACTCCCCTACACACACACCCTCTTCCTCACACACACAAACACTCACCCTCTCACTCACACACACACTCACCCGCTCCTTCACAAACACACTCACACTCTCCCTCGCACACACACACTCACCCTCTCCCTCACACACACACACACACTCACCCTCTCC
>JANJGN010001756.1:82500-110311 GCA_026770705.1 Isurus oxyrinchus
ACACACACACACTCACCCTCTCCCACACACACACTCACCCTCTCCCACACACACACACACTCACAATCTCCCTCACACAGACACTCACCCTCTCACTCACACAAACACACACACCCTCTCCCTCACACACACTCACCCTCACCCTCACACACACACTCACCCTCTCCCTCACACACACACACTGACCCTCTCCCTCACATACACACTCACCCTCTCCCTCACACACAAACTCACCCTCTCCCTCACACACACACTCACCCTCTCCCTCACACACACACACACCCTCTCCCTCACACACACTCACCCTCTCCCTGACACACACACACACACTCACCCTCTCCATCCCACACACACACTCACCCTCTGCCTCACACACACACACACACACACACACATTCTCCCTCACACACACACTCACTCTCTCCCTCACACACACACACACTCACCCACTCCCTCACACACACAATCACCCTCTCCCGCACACACAGACACTCACATTCTCCCTCACAAACACACACTCACCCTCTCCCTCAAACACACACTCAACTTCTCCCTCAAACACACACTCACACTCTCCCTCACACACACACACTCACCCTCTCCCGCACACAAACACACTCACCCACTCCCTCACACACACACTCACCCACTCCCTCACACACACTCACTCTCTACTTCACACACACACTCAACCTCTCCCTCACACACACACTCACCCTCTCCCTCACAGACACACACTCACCCTCTACCTCACACACACACTCACCCACTCCCTCACACACACATACTCACCCACTCCCTCACACACACACCCTCTTCCTCACACACACACACACTCACTCGTTACCTCACAAACACACTCACACTCTCCCTCACACACACACACTCACCCTCTCCCACACACACACACTCACCTATTCCCTCACACACACACTCACCCTCTCCCTCACACACATACTCACACACTCCATCACACACACACACTCACCCTCTACCCCAAACACACACTCACTCACTCCCTCACACACACTCACCCTCTACCTCACACACACACACTCACCATCTCCCTCACACACACACACTCACCCACTCCCTCAAACACACACATTCACTCTCTACCTCACACACACACTCACCCACTCCCCTACACACACACCCTCTTCCTCACACACACAAACACTCACCCTCTCACTCACACACACACTCACCCGCTTCTTCACAAACACACTCACACTCTCCCTCACACACACACACTCACTCTCTCCCTCACACACACACACACACTCAGCCTCTCCCCCACACACACACACACTCACCCTCTCCCACACACACACACACTCACCCTCTCCCACACACACACACACTCACCCTCTCCCACACACACACACACACACACACACTCACCCTCTCCCACACACACACACACTCACCCTCTCCCAAACACACACACACTCACCCTCCTCCACACACACACACTGACCCTCTCCCACACACACACACACACACTCTCAAACTCTCCCAGACACACAAACCCTCACCCTCTCCCAAACACACACACCTCACCCTCCTCCACACACACACACTGACCCTCTCCCAAACACACACACACTCACCCTCCTCCACACACACACACTGACCCACTCCCAAACACACACACACTCACCCTCCTCCACACACACACACTGACCCTCTCCCAAACACACACACACTCACCCTCCTCCACACACACACACCATCTCCCTCAAACAAACATCACCCTCTCCCACACACACACACACTCACCTTCTCCCTCACACACACACTCACCTTCTCCCTCACACACACACTCACCCTCTCCCTCACACACACACACTCACCTTCGCCCACAGACACACACACTCACGCACTCCCACACACAAACTCAGCCTCTCCCACACACACTCACCCTCTCGCACACACATACTCAAACTCTACCTCACACAGACACTCACCCTCACCCTCACACACACACTCACCCACTCCCTCACACACACACACTCACCTTCTCCCACAGACACACACACTCACCCACTCCCACACACAAACTCAGCCTCTCCCACAAACACACACTCACCCTCTCACTCAAACATACACACTCAACCTCTACCTCACACAGAAACTCACCCTCACCCTCACACACACACTCACCCACTCCCTCACACACACACTCACCCACTTCCTCACACACACCCTCTTCCTCACACACACACACACTCACCCGTTACCTCACAAACACACTCACACTCTCCCTCACACACACACACTCACCCTCTCCCACACACACACACTCACCTATTCCCTCACACACACACTCACCCTCTCCCTCACACACATACTCACACACCCCATCACACACACACACTCACCCGCTCCCCCAAACACACACTCACTCACTCCCTCACACATACTCACCCTCTACCTCACACACACACACTCACCATCTCCCTCACACACACACACTCACCCACTCCCTCAAACACACACATTCACGCTCTACCTCACACACACAATCACCCACTCCCCTACACACACACCCTCTTCCTCACACACACAAACACTCACCCTCTCACTCACACACACACTCACCCGCTCCTTCACAAACACACTCACACTCTCCCTCGCACACACACACTCACCCTCTCCCTCACACACACACACACACTCACCCTCTCCCACACACACACACGCTCACCCTCTCCCACACACACACACACACACACACTCACCCTCTCCCACACACACACACACTCACCCTCTCCCACACACACACACACGCACACTCACCCTCTCCCACACACACACACACTCACCCTCTCCCAAACACACACACACTCACCCTCCTCCACACACACACTGACCCTCTCCCACACACACACACACACTCTCAAACTCTCCCAGACACACAAACCCTCACCCTCTCCCAAACACACACACACTCACCCTCCTCCACACACACACACTGACCCTCTCCCAAACACACACACACTCACCCTCTTCCACACACACACACCATCTCCCTCAAACAAACATCACCCTCTCCCACACACACACACACTCACCTTCTCCCTCACACACACACTCACCTTCTCCCTCACACACACACGCACCTTCTCCCTCACACACACACTCACCCTCTCCCTCACACACACACACTCACCTTCTCCCACAGACACACACACTCACGCACTCCCACACACAAACTCAGCCCCTCCCACACACACTCACCCTCTCGCACACACATACACAAACTGTACCTCACACAGACACTCACCCTCACCCTCACACACAGACTCACCCACTACCTCACACACACACACTCACCTTCTCCCACAGACACACACACTCACCCACTCCCACACACAAACTCAGCCTCTCCCACAGACACACACACTCACCCTCTCACTCAAACATACACACTCAACCTCTACCTCACACAGACACTCACCCTCACCCTCACACACACACTCACGCACTCCCTCACACACACATTCATCCTCTCCCACAAACACACAGACACCCTCTCCCTCACACACACACTCACCTCATCCATCACACACACACTCACCCTCTCACTTACACACACACTCAACCTCTCCCTCACACAGACACTCACCCTCTCCCTCACACACACTCACCCTCACCCTCACACACACACTCACCCTCTCCCTCACACACACACACTCACTCACCCACTCCCTCACAAACACACTCACCCTCTCCCTCACATACACACTCACCCTCTCCCTCACACACACACTCACCCTCTCCCTCACACACACACACTCACCTTCTCCCTCACACACACACTCACCCTCTCCCTCACACACACACACACCCTCTCCATCACGCACACACTCACCCTCTCCATCCCACACACACACACTCACCCTCTCCCTCACACACACACACACACATTCTCCCTCACACTCACACTCACTCTCTCCCTCACACACACACACTCACCCTCTCCCTCACACACACACACTCACCCTCTCCCGCACACACAGACACTCACACTCTCCCTCACAAACACACACTCAACCTCTCCCTCAAACACACACTCAACCTCTCCCCCAAACACACACTCACCCTCTCCCTCACACACACACACTCACCCTCTCCCGCACACAAACACACTCACTCACTCATTCACACACACACTCATCCACTCCCTCACACACACACTCACTCACTACCTCACACACACACTCAACCTCTCCCTCACACACACACTCACCATCTCCCTCACACACACACCCACCCACTCCCTCACACACACACCCTCTTCCTCACACACACACACACTCAAACGATCCCTCACAAACACACTCACACTCTCCCTCACACACACACACTCACCCTCTCCCTCACACATACACACACACTCACCCTCTCCCACACACACACACACACACTCACCCTCTCCCACACACACACACACTCACCCTCTCCCACACACACACTCACCCTCTACCACACACACACACACTCACCATCTCCCTCACACAGACACTCACCCTCTCACTCACACAAACACACACACCCTCTCCCTCACACACACTCACCCTCACCCTCACACACACACTCACCCTCTCCCTCACACACACACTCACCCTCTCCCTCACACACACACACACCCTCTCCCTCACACACACTCACCCTCTCCCTGACACACACACACAAACTAACCCTCTCCATCCCACACACACACTCACCCTCTCCCTCACACACACACACACACACACACAAACATTCTCCCTCACACACACACTCACTCTCTCCCTCACACACACACACACTCACCCACTCCCTCACACACACACTCACCCTCTCCCGCACACACAGACACTCACACTTTCCCTCACAAACACACACTCACCCTCTCCCTCAAACACACACTCAACCTCTCCCTCAAACACACACTCACGCTCTCCCTCACACACACACACTCACCCTCTCCCGCACACAAACACACTCACCCACTCCTTCACACACACACTCACCCATTCCCTCACACACACTCACTCTCTACTTCACACACACACTCAACCTCTCCCTCACACACACACTCACCCTCTCCCTCACAGACACACACTCACCCTCTACCTCACACACACACTCACCCACTCCCTCACACACACACCCTCTTCCTCACACACACACACACTCACCCGTTACCTCACAAACACACTCACACTCTCCCTCACACACACACACTCACCCTCTCCCTCACACATACACACACACTCACCCTCTCCCACACACACACACACACACTCACCCTCTCCCACACACACACACACTCACCCTCTCCCACACACACACACACTCACCCTCTCCCACACACACATTCACCCTCTCCCACACACACACACTCACCCTCTCCCACACACACACACACTCTCAAACTCTCCCAGACACACACACTCTCATCCTCTCCCAAACACACACACACTCACCCTCCTCCACACACACACACTGACCCTCTCCCAAACACACACACACTCACCCTCCTCCACACACACACACTGACCCTCTCCCAAACACACACACACTCACCCTCCTCCACACACACACACTGACCCTCTCCCAAACACACACACACTCACCCTCCTCCACACACACACACCATCTCCCTCAAACAAACATCACCCTCTCCCACACACACACACACTCACCTTCTCCCTCACACACACACTCACCTTCTCCCTCACACACACACTCACCCTCTCCCTCACACACACACACTCACCCTCTCCCTCACACACACACGCACCTTCTCCCTCACACACACACTCACCCTCTCCCTCACACACACACACTCACCTTCTCCCACAGACACACACACTCACGCACTCCCACACACAAACTCAGCCTCTCCCACACACACTCACCCTCTCGCACACACATACTCAAACTCTACCTCACACAGACACTCACCCTCACCCTCACACACAGACTCACCCACTCCCTCACACACACACACTCACCTTCTCCCACAGACACACACACTCACCCACTCCCACACACAAACTCAGCCTCTCCCACAAACACACACTCACCCTCTCACTCAAACATACACACTCAACCTCTACCTCACACAGACACTCACCCTCACCCTCACACACACACTCACCCACTCCCTCACACACACACACATCCTCTCCCACAAACACACAGACACCCTCTCCCTCACACACACACTCACCTCATCCATCACACACACACTCACCCTCTCACTTACACACACACTCACCCTCTCCCTCACACAGACACTCACCCTCTCACTCACACAAACACCCACACCCTCTCCGTCACACACACTCACCCTCACCCTCACACACACACTCACCCTCTCGCTCACACACACACACTCACTCACCCACTCCCTCAAAAACACACTCACCCTCTCCCTCACATACACACTCACCCTCTCCCTCACACACACACTCACCCTCTCCCTCACACACACACACACTCACCCTCTCCCTCACACACACACACACCCAATCCATCACGCACACACTCACCCTCTCCATCCCACACACACACACTCACCCTCTCCCTCACACACACACACACTCACCCTCTCCCTCACACACACACACTCAACCTCTCCCTCAAACACACACTCAACCTCTCCCTCAAACACACACTCACCCTCTCCCTCACACACACACCACACTCACCCTCTCCCGCACACAAACACACTCACTCACTCCCTCAAACACACACTCACCCACTCCCTCACACACACACTCACTCTCTACCTCACACACACACTCAACCTCTCCCTCACACACATACTCACTTTCTCCCTCACACACACACACTGACCCTCTACCTCACACACACACTCACCCACTCCCTCACAAACACACTCACCCACTCCCTCACACACACACCCTCTTCCTCACACACACACACACTCACCCGATCCCTCACAAACACACTCACACTCTCCCTCACACACACACACTCACCCTCTCCCTCACACATACACACACACTCACCCTCTCCCACACACACACACACTCACCCTTTCCCACACACAAACTCACCCTCTCCCACACACACACACACTCACCCTCTCCCTCACACAGATACTCACCCTCTCACTCACACAAACACACACACCCTCTCCCTCACACACACTCACCCTCACCCTCACACACACACTCACCCTCTCCCTCACACACACACTCACTCACGCACTCCCTCACACAAACACACTCACCCTCTCCCTCACATACACACTCACCCTCTCCCTCACACACAAACTCACCCTCTCCCTCACACACACACTCACCCTCTCCCTCACACACACACACACCCTCTCCCTCACACACACTCACCCTCTCCCTGACACACACACACACACTCACCCTGTCCATCCCACACACACACACTCACCCTCTCCCTCACACACACACACACATACACATTCTCCCTCACACACACACTCACTCTCTCCCTCACACACACACACACTCACCCACTCCCTCACACACACACTCACCCTCTCCCGCACACACAGACACTCACACTCTCCCTCACAAACACATACTCACCCTCTCCCTCAAACACACACTCAACCTCTCCCTCAAACACACACTCACGCTCTCCCTCACACACACACACTCACCCTCTCCCGCACACAAACACACTCACCCACTCCCTCACACACACACTCACCCACTCCCTCACACACACTCACTCTCTACTTCACACACACACTCAACCTCTCCCTCACACATACAGTCACCCTCTCCCTCACAGACACACACTCACCCTCTACCTCACACACACACTCACCCACTCCCTCACACACACACTCACCCACTCCCTCACACACACACCCTCTTCCTCACACACACACACACTCACCCGTTACCTCACAAACACACTCACACTCTCCCTCACACACACACACTCACCCTCTCCCACACACACACACACTCACCTATTCCCTCACACACACACTCACCCTCTCCCTCACACACATACTCACACACTCCATCACACACACACACTCACCCACTCCCTCAAACACACACATTCACGCTCTACCTCACACACACACTCACCCACTCCCCTACACACACACCCTCTTCCTCACACACACAAACACTCACCCTCTCACTCACACACACACTCACCCGCTCCTTCACAAACACACTCACACTCTCCCTCGCACTCACACACTCACCCTCTCCCTCACACACACACACACACTCACCCTCTCCCACACACACACACACTCACCCTCTCCCACACACACACACACACACACACACACTCACCCTCTCCCACACACACACACACTCACCCTCTCCCACACACACACACACACACACACACACACTCACCCTCTCCCACACACACACACACTCACCCTCTCCCAAACACACACACACTCACCCTCCTCCACACACACACACTGACCCTCTCCCACACACACACACACACTCTCAAACTCTCCCAGACACAGAAACCCTCACCCTCTCCCAAACACACACACACTCACCCTCCTCCACACACACACACTGACCCTCTCCCAAACACACACACACACTCACCCTCCTCCACACACACACACCATCTCCCTCAAACAAACATCACCCTCTCCCGCACACACACACACTCACCTTCTCCCTCACACACACACTCACCTTCTCCCTCACACACACACGCACCTTCTCCCTCACACACACACTCACCCTCTCCCTCACACACACACACTCACCTTCTCCCACAGACACACACACTCACGCACTCCCACACACAAACTCAGCCTCTCCCACACACACTCACCCTCTCGCACACACATACACAAACTGTACCTCACACAGACACTCACCCTCACCCTCACAAACACACACTCAACCTCTCCCTCAAACACACACTCAACCTCTCCCTCAAACACACACTCACCGTCTCCCTCACACACACACACACTCACCCTCTCCCGCACACAAACACACTCACTCACTCCCTCAAACACACACTCACCCACTCCCTCACACACACTCTCACTCTCTACCTCACACACACACTCAACCTCTCCCTCACACACATACTCACTTTCTCCCTCACACACACACACTGACCCTCTACCTCACACACACACTCACCCACTCCCTCACACACACACTCACCCACTCCCTCACACACACACCCTCTTCCTCACAAACACACACACTCACCCGATCCCTCACAAACACACTCACACTCTCCCTCACCTTCACGCACACTCACCCTCTCCCTCACACATACACACACACTCACCCTCTCCCACACACACACACACACTCACCCTCTCCCACACACACACACACTCACCCTCTCCCTCACACAGATACTCACCCTCTCCCACACACAAACTCACCCTCTCCCACACACACACACACTCACCCTCTCCCTCACACAGATACTCACCCTCTCACTCACACAAACACACACACCCTCTCCCTCACACACACTCACCCTCACCCTCACACACACACTCACCCTCTCCCTCACACACACACTCACTCACGCACTCCCTCACACAAACACACTCACCCTCTCCCTCACATACACACTCACCCTCTCCCTCACACACAAACTCACCCTCTCCCTCACACACACACTCACCCTCTCCCTCACACACACACACACCCTCTCCCTCACACACACTCACCCTCTCCCTGACACACACACACACACTCACCCTGTCCATCCCACACACACACACTCACCCTCTCCCTCACACACACACACACATACACATTCTCCCTCACACACACACTCACTCTCTCCCTCACACACACACACACACACTCACCCACTCCCTCACACACACACTCACCCTCTCCCGCACACACAGACACTCACACTCTCCCTCACAAACACATACTCACCCTCTCCCTCAAACACACACTCAACCTCTCCCTCAAACACACACTCACGCTCTCCCTCACACACACACACTCACCCTCTACCGCACACAAACACACTCACCCACTCCCTCACACACACACTCACCCACTCCCTCACACACACTCACTCTCTACTTCACACACACACTCAACCTCTCCCTCACACATACAGTCACCCTCTCCCTCACAGACACACACTCACCCTCTACCTCACACACACACTCACCCACTCCCTCACACACACACTCACCCACTCCCTCACACACACACCCTCTTCCTCACACACACACACACTCACCCGTTACCTCACAAACACACTCACATTCTCCCTCACACACACACACTCACCCTCTCCCACACACACACACACTCACCTATTCCCTCACACACACACTCACCCTCTCCCTCACACACATACTCACACACTCCATCACACACACACACTCACCCTCTCCCCCAAACACACACTCACTCACTCCCTCACACACACTCACCCTCTACCTCACACACACACACTCACCATCTCCCTCACACACACACACTCACCCACTCCCTCAAACACACACATTCACGCTCTACCTCACACACACACTCACCCACTCCCCTACACACACACCCTCTTCCTCACACACACAAACACTCACCCTCTCACTCACACACACACTCACCCGCTCCTTCACAAACACACTCACACTCTCCCTCGCACACACACACTCACCCTCTCCCTCACACACACACACACACTCACCCTCTCCCACACACACACACACTCACCCTCTCCCACACACACACACACACACACACTCACCCTCTCCCACACACACACACACTCACCCTCTCCCACACACACACACTCACCCTCTCCCACACACACACACACTCACCCTCTCCCAAACACACACACACTCACCCTCCTCCACACACACACACTGACCCTCTCCCACACACACACACACACACTCAAACTCTCCCAGACACACAAACCCTCACCCTCTCCCAAACACACACACACTCACCCTCCTCCACACACACACACTGACCCTCTCCCAAACACACACACACTCACCCTCCTCCACACACACACACCATCTCCCTCAAACAAACATCACCCTCTCCCACACACACACACACTCACCTTCTCCCTCACACACACACTCACCTTCTCCCTCACACACACACGCACCTTCTCCCTCACACACACACACTCACCTTCTCCCACAGACACACACACTCACGCACTCCCACACACAAACTCAGCCTCTCCCACACACACTCACCCTCTCGCACACACATACTCAAACTGTACCTCACACAGACACTCACCCTCACCCTCACACACAGACTCACCCACTCCCTCACACACACACACTCACCTTCTCCCACAGACACACACACTCACCCACTCCCACACACAAACTCAGCCTCTCCCACAGACACAAACACTCACCCTCTCACTCAAACATACACACTCAACCTCTACCTCACACAGACACTCACCCTCACCCTCACACACACACTCACGCACTCCCTCACACACACATTCATCCTCTCCCACAAACACACAGACACCCTCTCCCTCACACACACACTCACCTCATCCATCACACACACACTCACCCTCTCACTTACACACACACTCACCCTCTCCCTCACACAGACACTCACCCTCTCACTCACACAAACACACACACCCTCTCCCTCACACACACTCACCCTCACCTTCACACACACACTCACCCTCTCCCTCACACAAACACACTCACTCACCCACTCCCTCACAAACACACTCACCCTCTCCCTCACATACACACTCACCCTCTCCCTCACACACACACTCACCCTCCCCCTCACACACACACACACTCACCCTCTCCCTCACACACACACTCACCCTCTCCCTCACACACACACACACCCTCTCCATCACGCACACACTCACCCTCTCCATCCCACACACACACACTCACCCTCTCCCTCACACACACACACACACATTCTCCCTCACACACACACTCACTCTCTCCCTCACACACACACACACACTCACCCTCTCCCTCACACACACACACTCACCCTCTCCCGCACACACAGACACTCACACTCTCCCTCACAAACACACACTCAACCTCTCCCTCAAACACACACTCAACCTCTCCCTCAAACACACACTCACCCTCTCCCTCACACACACACACTCACCCTCTCCCGCACACAAACACACTCACTCACTCATTCACACACACACTCACCCACTCCCTCACACACACACTCACTCTCTACCTCACACACACACTCAACCTCTCCCTCACACACACACTCACCCTCTCCCTCACACACACACACTGACCCTCTACCTCACACACACACTCACCCACTCCCTCACACACACACCCACCCACTCCCTCACACACACACCCTCTCCCTCACACACACACTCACCCTCTCCCTCACACACACACATACCCTCTCCCTCACACACACTCACCCTCTCCCTGACACACACACACACTCACCCTGTCCATCCCACACACACACACTCACCCTCTCCCTCACACACACACATACACATTCTCCCTCACACACACACTCACTCTCTCCCTCACACACACACACACTCACCCACTCCCTCACACACACACTCACCCTCTCCCGCACACACAGACACTCACACTCTCCCTCACAAACACATACTCACCCTCTCCCTCAAACACACACTCAACCTCTCCCTCAAACACACACTCACGCTCTCCCTCACACACACACACTCACCCTCTCCCGCACACAAACACACTCACCCACTCCCTCACACACACACTCACCCACTCCCTCACACACACTCACTCTCTACTTCACACACACACTCAACCTCTCCCTCACACATACAGTCACCCTCTCCCTCACAGACACACACTCACCCTCTACCTCACACACACACTCACCCACTCCCTCACACACACACTCACCCACTCCCTCACACACACACCCTCTTCCTCACACACACACACACTCACCCGTTACCTCACAAACACACTCACACTCTCCCTCACACACACACACTCACCCTCTCCCACACACACACACACTCACCTATTCCCTCACACACACACTCACCCTCTCCCTCACACACATACTCACACACTCCATCACACACACACACTCACCCTCTCCCCCAAACACACACTCACTCACTCCCTCACACACACTCACCCTCTACCTCACACACACACACTCACCATCTCCCTCACACACACACACTCACCCACTCCCTCAAACACACACATTCACGCTCTACCTCACACACACACTCACCCACTCCCCTACACACACACCCTCTTCCTCACACACACAAACACTCACCCTCTCACTCACACACACACTCACCCGCTCCTTCACAAACACACTCACACTCTCCCTCGCACACACACACTCACCCTCTCCCTCACACACACACACACACTCACCCTCTCCCACACACACACACACTCACCCTCTCCCACACACACACACACACACACACACTCACCCTCTCCCACACACACACACACTCACCCTCTCCCACACACACACACACACACACTCACCCTCTCCCACACACACACACACTCACCCTCTCGCAAACACACACACACTCACCCTCCTCCACACACACACACTGACCCTCTCCCACACACACACACACACACACTCTCAAACTCTCCCAGACACACAAACCCTCACCCTCTCCCAAACACACACACACTCACCCTCCTCCACACACACACACTGACCCTCTCCCAAACACACACACACTCACCCTCCTCCACACACACACACCATCTCCCTCAAACAAACATCACCCTCTCCCACACACACACACGCACTCACCTTCTCCCTCACACACACACTCACCTTCTCCCTCACACACACACGCACCTTCTCCCTCACACACACACTCACCCTCTCCCTCACACACACACACTCACCTTCTCCCACAGACACACACACTCACGCACTCCCACACACAAACTCAGCCTCTCCCACACACACTCAACCTCTCGCACACACATACACAAACTGTACCTCACACAGACACTCACCCTCACCCTCACACACAGACTCACCCACTACTTCACACACACACACTCACCTTCTCCCACAGACACACACACTCACCCACTCCCACACACAAACTCAGCCTCTCCCACAGACACAAACACTCACCCTCTCACTCAAACATACACACTCAACCTCTACCTCACACAGACACTCACCCTCACCCTCACACACACACTCACGCACTCCCTCACACACACATTCATCCTCTCCCACAAACACACAGACACCCTCTCCCTCACACACACACTCACCTCATCCATCACACACACACTCACCCACTCACTTACACACACACTCACCCTCTCCCTCACACAGACACTCACCCTCTCACTCACACAAACACACACACCCTCTCCCTCACACACACTCACCCTCACCCTCACACACACACTCACCCTCTCCCTCACACACACACACTCACTCACCCACTCCCTCACAAACACACTCACCCTCTCCCTCACATACACACTCACCCTCTCCCTCACACACACACTCACCCTCTCCCTCACACACACACACTCACCCTCTCCCTCACACACACACTCACCGTCTCCCTCACACACACACACACCCTCTCCATCACGCACACACTCACCCTCTCCATCCCACACACACACACTCACCCTCTCCCTCACACACACACATTCTCCCTCACACACACACTCACTCTCTCCCTCACACACACACACACACTCACCCTCTCCCTCACACACACACACTCACCCTCTCCCGCACACACAGACACTCACACTCTCCCTCACAAACACACACTCAACATCTCCCTCAAACACACACTCAACCTCTCCCTCAAACACACACTCACCCTCTCCCTCACACACACACACTCACCCTCTCCCGCACACAAACACACTCACTCTCTCATTCACACACACACTCACCCACTCCGTCACACACACACTCACTCTCTACCTCACACACACACTCAACCTCTCCCTCACACACACACTCACCCTCTCCCTCACACACACACACTGACCCTCTACCTCACACACACACTCACCCACTCCCTCACACACACACCCACCCACTCCCTCACACACACACCCTCTTCCTTACACACACACACTTACCCGATCCCTCACAAACACACTCACTCTCTCCCTCACACACACACACTCACCGTCTCCCTCACACATACACACACACTCACCCTCTCCCACACACACACACACACACTCACCCTCTCCCTCCCACACACACACTCACCATCTCCCACACACACACTCACCCTCTCCCACACACACACACACTCACCCTCTCCCTCACACAGACACTCACCCTCTCACTCACACAAACACACACACCCTCTCCCTCACACACGCTCACCCTCATCCTCACACACACACTCACCCTCTCCCTCACACACACACACTCACTCACCCACTCCCTCACACAAACACACTCACCCTCTCCCTCACATACACACTCACCCTCTCCCTCACACACACACACTCACACTCTCCCTCACAAACACACACTCAACCTCTCCCTCAAACATACACTCACCCTCTCCCTCACACACACACACTCACCCTCTCCCTCACACACACACACACTAACCTTCTGCCTCACACACAGACACTCACCCTCTCCCTCACACACACTCACCCTCTCCCTCAAACACTCTCTCACCCTCTCCCTCACACACAGACACTCACCCTCTCCCTCGCACACACACTCACTCTCTCCCTCACAAACACACTCACCCTCTCCCTCACAGACACACACTCACCCTCTCCCTCACACACAGACACTCACCCTCTCCCTCACACACACACACTCACCCACACCCTCACACACACACACTCACCCTCTCCCACACACACACACACACACTCAACCTCTCCCACACACAAACACACTCACCCACTATCTCACACACATACACTCACCCACTCCCTCACACACACACTCACCCTCTCACACACACAAACACTCACCCTAACAGTCACACACACACACTCACCCATTCCCTCAGACACACACTCAGCCTCTCCCTCACACACACACTCACTTCATCCCTCACACACACACACTCACCCTCTCCCTCTCACAGACACTCACCCTCTCATTCACACAAACACACACACCCTCTCCCTCACACACACTCACCCTCACCCTCACACACACACTCACCCTCTCGCTCACACACACACACTCACTCACCCACTCCTTCACACAAACGCACTCACCCTCTCCCTCACTCACACACTCACCCTCTCCCTCACACACACACTCACCCTCTCCCTCACACACACACTCACCCTCTCCCTCACACACACACTCACCCTCTCCCTCACACACACACCCTCTCCATCACGCACACATTCACCCTCTCCCTTACACACACACACACTCACCCTCTCCATCACACACACATACACTCACCCACGCCCTCACACACACACACTCACCCTCTCCCGCACACACACACACTCACACTCTCCCTCACAAACACACACTCAACCTCTCCCTCAAACACACACTCACCCTCTCCCTCACACACACACACTCACCCTCTCCCTCACACACACACACACTAACCTTCTGCCTCACACACAGACACTCACCCTCTCCCTCACACACACTCACCCTCTCCCTCAAACACTCTCTCACCCTCTCCCTCACACACAGACACTCACCCTCTCCCTCGCACACACACTCACTCTCTCCCTCACAAACACACTCACCCTCTCCCTCACAGACACACACTCACCCTCTCCCTCACACACAGACACTCACCCTCTCCCACACACACACACACACACACTCAACCTCTCCCACACACAAACACACTCACCCACTATCTCACACACATACACTCACCCACTCCCTCACACACACACTCACCCTCTCACACACACAAACACTCACCCTCTCAGTCACACACACACACACTCACCCATTCCCTCAGACACACACTCAGCCTCTCCCTCACACACACACTCACTTCATCCCTCACACACACACACTCACCCTCTCCCTCTCACAGGCACTCACCCTCTCATTCACACAAACACACACACCCTCTCCCTCACACACACTCACCCTCACCCTCACACACACACTCACCCTCTCGCTCACACACACACACTCACTCACCCACTCCTTCACACAAACGCACTCACCCTCTCCCTCACTCACACACTCACCCTCTCCCTCACACACACACTCACCCTCTCCCTCACACACACACTCACCCTCTCCCTCACACACACACTCACCCTCTCCCTCACACACACACCCTCTCCATCACGCACACATTCACCCTCTCCCTTACACACACACACACTCACCCTCTCCATCACACACACACACACTCACCCACGCCCTCACACACACACACACTCACCCTCTCCCGCACACACACACACTCACACTCTCCCTCACAAACACACACTCAACCTCTCCCTCAAACACACACTCACCCTCTCCCTCACACACACACACTCACCCTCTCCCTCACACACACACACACTAACCTTCTGCCTCACACACAGACACTCACCCTCTCCCTCACACACACTCACCCTCTCCCTCAAACACTCTCTCACCCTCTCCCTCACACACAGACACTCACCCTCTCCCTCGCACACACACTCACTCTCTCCCTCACAAACACACTCACCCTCTCCCTCACAGACACACACTCACCCTCTCCCTCACACACAGACACTCACCCTCTCCCTCACACACACACACTCACCCACACCCTCACACACACACATTCACCCTCTCCCACACACACACACACACACACTCAACCTCTCCCACACACAAACACACTCACCCACTATCTCACACACATACACTCACCCACTCCCTCACACACACACTCACCCTCTCACACACACAAACACTCACCCTCTCAGTCACACACACACACACTCACCCATTCCCTCAGACACACACTCAGCCTCTCCCTCACACACATACTCACACACACCATCAGACACACACACTCAACTACTCCTTCACACACACACTCACCCTCTCCCTCACACACACACTCACACACTCCCTCACACACACACACTCACCCTCTCCCCCCAAACACACATACAACCTCACCCTCACACACACACTCACCTCATCCCTCACACACACACACTCACCCTCTCCCATGCACACACACACTCACCCTCTCCCACACACACACACACTCACCCTCTCCCACACACACACACACTCACCCTCTCCCACACACATACACTCACCCTCTCCCACAGACACACACACACACTCACCATTTCGCACACACACTCACCCACTCCCTCACACACACACACTCACCCTGACCCTCACACACACACACACACACACTCACACTCTCCCACACATACACACATTCACCATCTCCCACACACACACAGAGACTCACCCTCTCGTGCACCACACAAACACTCACCCTCTCCCTCACACACAGACACTCACCCTCTCCCTCACAAACACACACACACCCTCTCCCTCACACACACACTCACTCTCTCCCTCACACACACACACTCACCCTCTCCCTCACACACACACTCACCCTCTCCCTCACACACACTCACCCTCTCCCACACACACATACACACTCACCATTTCCCTCACACACACACTCACACACTCGCTCACACACACAGTCACCCACTCCCTCACAGACACACTAACCCTCTCCCTCACACACACAAACACTCTCTCCCTCACAGAGACACACTCACTCTCTCCCGCACACACACACTCACCCTCTCCCTCACACACAAAAACACCCTCTCCATCACACACACACACTCACCCTCTCCCTCACATACACACTCACCCTCTCCATCCCACACACACACACTCACCCTCTCCCTCACACACACACACACACATTCTCCCTCACACACACACTCACCCTCTCCCTCACACACACACACTCACCCTCTCCCACACACACAGACACTCACACTCTCCCTCACAAACACACACTCAACCTCTCCCTCAAACACACACTCAACCTCTCCCTCACACACACACACTCACCCTCTCCCTCACACACACACTCACCCTCTCCCTCACACACACACACACCCTCTCCATCACGCACACACTCACCCTCTCCATCCCACACACACACACTCACCCTCTCCCTCACACACACACACACACATTCTCCCTCACACACACACTCACCCTCTCCCTCACACACACACACTCACCCTCTCCCACACACACAGACACTCACACTCTCCCTCACAAACACACACTCAACCTCTCCCTCAAACACACACTCAACCTCTCCCTCAAACACACACTCACCCTCTCTCTCACACACACACACTCACCCTCTCCCGCACACAAACACACTCACTCACTCATTCACACACACACTCACCCACTCCCTCACACACACACTCACTCTCTACCTCACACACACACTCAACCTCTCCCTCACACACACACTCACCCTCTCCCTCACACACACACACTGACCCTCTACCTCACACACACACTCACCCACTCCCTCACACACACACCCACCCACTCCCTCACAGACACACCCTCTTCCTCACACACACACACACTCACCCGATCCCTCACAAACACACTCACACTCTCCCTCACACACACACACTCACCCTCTCCCTCACACATACACACACACTCACCCTCTCCCACACACACACACACACTCACCCTCTCCCACACACACACACACTCACCCTCTCCCACACACACACTCACCCTCTCCCACACACACACACACTCACCCTCTCCCTCACACAGACACTCACCCTCTCACTCACACAAACACACACACCCTCTCCCTCACACACACTCACCCTCACCCTCACACACACACTCACCCTCTCCCTCACACACACACACTCAGTCACCCACTCCCTCACACAAACACACTCACCCTCTCCCTCACATACACACTCACCCTCTCCCTCACACACACACTCACCCTCTCCCACACACACACTCACCCTCTCCCTCACACACACACACACCCTCTCCCTCACACACACTCACCCTCTCCCTGACACTCACACACACACTCACCCTCTCCATCCCACACACACACTCACCCTCTCCCTCACACACACACACACACACATTCTCCCTCACACACACACTCACTCTCTCCCTCACACACACACACACTCACCCACTCCCTCACACACACACTCACCCTCTCCCGCACACACAGACACTCACACTCTCCCTCACAAACACACACTCACCCTCTCCCTCAAACACACACTCAACCTCTCCCTCAAACACACACTCACGCTCTCCCTCACACACACACACTCACCCTCTACCGCACACAAACACACTCACCCACTCCTTCACACACACACTCACCCACTCCCTCACACACACTCACTCTCTACTTCACACACACACTCAACCTCTCCCTCACACACACACTCACCCTCTCCCTCACAGACACACACTCACCCTCTACCTCACACACACACTCACCCACTCCCTCACACACACACTCACCCACTCCCCCACACACACACCCTTTTCCTCACACACACACACACTCACCCGTTACCTCACAAACACACTCACACTCTCCCTCACACACACACACTCACCCTCTCCCTCACACGTACACACACACTCACCCTCTCCCACACACACACACACACACTCACCCTCTCCCTCACAGACACACACTCACCCTCTACCTCACACACACACTCACCCACTCCCTCACACACACACTCACCCACTCCCTCACACACACACCCTCTTCCTCACACACACACACACTCACCCGTTACCTCACAAACACACTCACACTCTCCCTCACACACACACTCACCCTCTCCCTCACACATACACACACACTCACCCTCTCCCACACACACACACACACACACTCAACCTCTCCCACACACACACACACTCACCCTCTCCCACACACACACACACTCACCCTCTCCCACACACAAATTCACCTTCTCCCACACACACACACTCACCCTCTCCCACACACACACACACACTCTCAAACTCTCCCAGACACACACACTCTCATCCTCTCCCAAACACACACACACTCACCCTCCTCCACACACACACACTGACCCTCTCCCAAACACACACACTCACCCTCCTCCACACACACACACTGACCCTCTCCCAAACACACACACACTCACCCTCCTCCACACACACACACCATCTCCCTCAAACACACACTCACCCTCTCCCTCAAACAAACATCACCCTCTCCCACACACACACACACTCACCTTCTCCCTCACACACACACTCACCTTCTCCCTCACATACACACACACCTTCTCCCTCACACACACACTCACCCTCTCCCTCACACACACACACTCACCTTCTCCCACAGACACACACACTCACCCACTCCCACACACAAACTCAGCCTCTCCCACCAACACACACTCACCCTCTCGCTCAAACATACACACTCAACCTCTACCTCACACAGACACTCACCCTCACCCTCACACACACACTCACCCACTCCTTCACACACACACTCACCCTCTCCCACAAACACACACACACCCTCTCCCTCACACACACACTCACCTCATCCCTCACACACACACACTCACCCTCTCCCTCTCACAGACACTCACCCTCTCATTCACACAAACACACACACCCTCTCCCTCACACACACTCACCCTCACCCTCACACACACACTCACCCTCTCGCTCACACACACACACTCACTCACCCACTCCTTCACACAAACGCACTCACCCTCTCCCTCACTCACACACTCACCCTCTCCCTCACACACACACTCACCCTCTCCCTCACACACACACTCACCCTCTCCCTCACACACACACCCTCTCCATCACGCACACACTCACCCTCTCCCTTACACACACACACACTCACCCTCTCCATCACACACACACACACACTCACCCACGCCCTCACACACACACACACTCACCCTCTCCCGCACACACACACACTCACACTCTCCCTCACAAACACACACTCAACCTCTCCCTCAAACACACACTCACCCTCTCCCTCACACACACACACTCACCCTCTCCCTCACACACACACACACTAACCTTCTGCCTCACACACAGACACTCACCCTCTCCCTCATACACACTCACCCTCTCCCTCAAACACTCTCTCACCCTCTCCCTCACACACAGACACTCACCCTCTCCCTCGCACACACACTCACTCTCTCCCTCACAAACACACTCACCCTCTCCCTCACAGACACACACTCACCCTCTCCCTCACACACAGACACTCACCCTCTCCCTCACACACACACACTCACCCACACCCTCACACACACACACTCACCCTCTCCCACACACACACACACACACACTCAACCTCTCCCACACACAAACACACTCACCCACTATCTCACACACATACACTCACCCACTCCCTCACACACACACTCACCCTCTCACACACACAAACACTCACCCTCTCAGTCACACACACACACACTCACCCATTCCCTCAGACACACACTCAGCCTCTCCCTCACACACATACTCACACACTCCATCAGACACACACACTCAACTACTCCTTCACACACACACTCACCCTCTCCCTCACACACACACTCACACACTCCCTCACACACACACACTCATCCTCTCCCCCAAACACACATACAACCTCACCCTCACACACACACTCACCTCATCCCTCACACACACACACTCACCCTCTCCCATGCACACACACACTCACCCTCTCCCACACACACACACACTCACCCTCTCCCACACACACACACACACACTCACCCTCTCCCACACACATACACTCACCCTCTCCCACAGACACACACACACACTCACCATTTCGCACACACACTCACCCACTCCCTCACACACACACACACTCACCCTGACCCTCACACACACACACACACACACACTCACACTCTCCAACACATACACACATTCACCATCTCCCACACACACACAGAGACTCACCCTCTCGTGCACACACAAACACTCACCCTCTCCCTCACACACAGACACTCACCCTCTCCCTCACAAACACACACACACCCTCTCCCTCACACACACACTCACTCTCTCCCTCACACACACACACACTCACCCTCTCCCTCAAACACACACTCACCCTCTCCCTCACACACACTCACCCTCTCCCACACACACATACACACTCACCATTTCCCTCACACACACACTCACCCACTCGCTCACACACACAGTCACCCACTCCCTCACAGACACACTAACCCTCTCCCTCACACACACAAACACTCTCTCCCTCACAGAGACACACTCACTCTCTCCCGCACACACACACTCACCCTCTCCCTCACACACAAAAACACCCTCTCCATCACACACACACACTCACCCTCTCCCTCACATACACACTCACCCTCTCCCTCACACACACACTCACCCTCTCCCTCACACACACACACTCACCCTCTCCCACACACACACACTCACCCTCTCCCTCACACACACACACCCTCTCCATCACGCACACACTCACCCTCTCCATCCCACACACACCACACTCACCCTCTCCCTCACACACACACACACACATTCTCCCTCACACACACACTCACCCTCTCGCTCACACACACACACTCACCCTCTCCCCGCACACACAGACACTCACACTCTCCCTCACAAACACACACTCAACCTCTCCCTCAAACACACACTCAACCTCTCCCTCAAACACACACTCACCCTCTCCCTCACACACACACACTCACCCTCTCTCACCGCACACAAACACACTCACTCACTCATTCACACACACACTCACCCACTCCCTCACACACACACTCACTCTCTACCTCACACACAAACTCAACCTCTCCCTCACACACACACTCACCCTCTCCCTCACACACCACACACGACCCTCTACCTCACACACACACTCACCCCACTCCCTCACACACACACCCACCCACTCCCTCACACACACACCCTCTTCCTCACACACACACACACTCACCCGATCCCTCACAAACACACTCACACTCTCCCTCACACACACACACTCACCCTCTCCCTCACACATACACACACACTCACCCTCTCCCACACACACACACACACTCACCCTCTCCCACACACACACACACTCACCCTCTCCCACAAACACACTCACCCTCTCCCACACACACACACACTCACCCTCCTCCCTCACACAGACACTCACCCTCTCACTCACACAAACACACACACCCTCACCCTCACACACACTCACCCTCACCCTCACACACACACTCACCCTCTCCCTCACACACACACACTCACTCACCCACTCCCTCACACAAACACACTCACCCTCTCCCTCACACACACACTCACCCTCTCCCTCACACAGACACTCACCCTCTCACTCACACAAACACACACACCCTCTCCCTCACACACACTCACCCTCACCCTCACACACACACTCACCCTCTCCCTCACACACACACACTCACTCACCCACTCCCTCACACAAACACACTCACCCTCTCCCTCACACACACACTCACCCTCTCCCTCACACACACACACACCCTCTCCCTCACACACACTCACCCTCTCCCTGACACACACACAGACTCACCCTCTCCATCCCACACACACACTCACCTCTCCCTCACACACACACACACACACACACACATTCTCCCCTCACACACACACTCACTCTCTCCCTCACACACACACACACTCACCCACTCCCTCACACACACACTCACCCTCTCCCCGCACACACAGACACTCACACTCTCCCTCACAAACACACCACTCACCCCTCTCCCTCAAACACACACTCAACCTCTCCCTCAAACACACACTCACGCTCTCCCTCACACACACACACTCACCCTCTCCCGCACACAAACACACTCACCCCACTCCTTCACACACACACTCACCCATTCCCTCACACACACTCACTCTCTACTTCACACACACACTCAACCTCTCCCTCACACACACACTCACCCTCTCCCTCACAGACACACACTCACCCTCTACCTCACACACACACTCACCCACTCCCTCACACACACACTCACCCACTCCCTCACACACCACCCTCTTCCTCACACACACACACACTCACCCCGTTACCTCACAAACACACTCACACTCTCCCTCACACACACACACTCACCCTCTCCCTCACACATACACACACACTCACCCTCTCCCACACACACACACACACACACTCACCCTCTCCCTCACACACACACACACTCACCCCTCTCCCACACACACACACACTCACCCTCTCCCACACACACATTCACCCTCTCCCACACACACACACTCACGCTCTCCCACACACCACACACACACACTCTCAAACTCTCCCAGACACACACACTCTCATCCTCTCCCCAAACACACACACACTCACCCTCCTCCACACACACACACTGACCCTCTCCCAAACACACACACTCACCCCTCCTCCACACACACACACTGACCCTCTCCCAAACACACACACACTCACCCTCCTCCACACAACACACCATCTCCCTCAAACACACACTCACCCTCTCCCTCAAACAAACATCAACCTCTCCCACACACACACACACTCACCTTCTCCCTCACACACACACTCACCTTCTCCCTCACATACACACACACCTTCTCCCTCACACACACACTCACCCTCTCCCTCACACACACACACTCACCTTCTCCCACAGACACACACACTCACCCCACTCCCACACACAAACTCAGCCTCTCCCACCAACACACACTCACCCTCTCGCTCAAAACATACACACTCAACCTCTACCTCACACAGACACTCACCCTCACCCTCACACACACACTCACCCACTCCCTCACACACAAACTCACCCTCTCCCACAAACACACACACACACACCCTCTCCCTCACACACACACTCACCTCATCCCTCACACACACCACACTCACCCTCTCCCTCTCACAGACACTCACCCTCTCATTCACACAAACACACACACCCTCTCACTCACACACACTCACCCCTCACCCTCACACACACACTCACCCTCTCGCTCACACACACACACTCACTCACCCCACTCCTTCACACAAACGCACTCACCCTCTCCTCACTCACACACTCACCCTCTCCCTCACACACACACTCACCCTCTCCCTCACACACACACTCACCCCTCTCCCTCACACACACACTCACCCTCTCCCTCACACACACACCCTCTCCATCACGCACACACTCACCCTCTCCCTTACACACACACACACTCACCCTCTCCATCACACACACACACACTCACCCACGCCCTCACACACACACACTCACCCTCTCCCGCACACACACACACTCACACTCTCCCTCACAAACACACACTCAACCTCTCCCTCAAACACACACTCACCCTCTCCCTCACACACACACACTCACCCTCTCCCTCACACACACACACACTAACCTTCTGCCTCACACACAGACACTCACCCTCTCCCTCACACACACTCACCCTCTCCCTCAAACACTCTCTCACCCTCTCCCTCACACACAGACACTCACCCTCTCCCTCGCACACACACTCACTCTCTCCCTCGCAAACACACTCACCCTCTCCCTCACAGACACACACTCACCCTCTCCCTCACACACAGACACTCACCCTCTCCCTCACACACACACACTCACCCACACCCTCACACACACACACTCACCCTCTCCCACACACACACACACACACACTCAACCTCTCCCACACACAAACACACTCACCCACTATCTCACACACATACACTCACCCACTCCCTCACACACACACTCACCCTCTCACACACACAAACACTCACCCTCTCAGTCACACACACACACACTCACCCATTCCCTCAGACACACACTCAGCCTCTCCCTCACACACATACTCACACACTCCATCAGACACACACACTCAACTACTCCTTCACACTCACACTCACCCTCTCCCTCACACACACACTCACACACTCCCTCACACACACACACTCACCCTCTACCCCAAACACACATACAACCTCACCCTCACACACACACTCACCTCATCCCTCACACACACACACTCACCCTCTCCCATGCACACACACACTCACCCTCTCCCACACACACACACACTCACCCTCTCCCACACACACACACACTCACCCTCTCCCACACACATACACTCAGCCTCTCAGTCACACACACACACACTCACCCATTCCCTCAGACACACACTCAGCCTCTCCCTCACACACATACTCACACACTCCATCAAACACACACACTCAACTACTCCTTCACACACACACTCACCCTCTCCCTCACACACACACTCACACACTCCCTCACACACACACACTCACCCTCTCCCCCAAACACACATACAACCTCACCCTCACACACACACTCACCTCATCCCTCACACACACACACTCACCCTCTCCCATGCACACACACACTCACCCTCTCCCACACACACACACACTCACCCTCTCCCACACACACACACACTCACCCACTCCCACACACATACACTCACCCTCTCCCACAGACACACACACACACTCACCATTTCGCACACACACTCACCCACTCCCTCACACACACACACTCACCCTGACCCTCACACACACACACACACACTCACACTCTCCCACACATACACACATTCACCATCTCCCACACACACACAGAGACTCACCCTCTCCTGCACACACAAACACTCACCCTCTCCCTCACACACAG